>VZTJ01000480.1:650671-663324 GCA_013397795.1 Orthonyx spaldingii | reverse complement strand
ACCAGTAACCAACACTTCCCCCCCCCCCCCCATCAACATTATTGGTTGATAAATGACTGTTTCTAGCTATGCCACTATTAAACTTCAAGTTCATATCAGAATTTGTGTATTATCCTTTCACCTTACACATTTATTTGAAAATTAGGTTGATCAGCTTCTTTACAACTGAGAAAAGCCTGTCATTTTCCCCCCTAACTTTAACTACACAGACAATATTAGGGAGCCAGTGAACAATGGGAAATGATGGAGGTAAAATAAGAAAGGTACTTGGGGAGGGATTTTATAAGGATCACTCCAGGCTCATATATTTTACTCAATTTTTATTGAGCAATTTCTAGGTGGGCAAGAAGCCATCTGAACAGAAGGAGCCAGCACAGGCAGGTAGCAGTCACCCCATTTAGAGCTGTTATGTCCAGTTGTTACAGGGAGCTGCCAGCCCAGGTTATACATCAGCAACAACAGGCAAATGCCTCCCTACCAACCTTGCTACCTTGTAATTCAAAATACATACAAGTGACCTGTACCTCATTCCATAGGAAAATGCTATCTTTTAAACTCTGTGCAAGGTACTTTTATACACAAACTATGCTTGGCCACTCACTGGTTTTCTTTGAGAAAGACACAAGTCTACAGATATACTAGCTTCCTTAATTTCACAAATATAAGTCTCTTAATGCATGAAATCATCAATATTCTAACAATTACTGCAGCCTTTTATACATATCTCAGCATTTTGCTGCAGCAATAGTGAGCAATAATGTCCCAGAAGTTCATGTTGTATACATTTCATCATCTAAAGCAAACATTTGCACATATTTTACATAATCAGGGAAAAATGTCTCACACAAACAGTCAACGCTACGAGGAAGGAGCCCGAGCACTGAAGTCAACAGGCATTTTGTCACCAACTTTGATGAAACACCTTTGTTGCTCAGGTTGGCAAAGCAAGGAGGAGACTCTCTGAAGCAAGAACATCCATCAGGAGCAGTAACACTCACTCCTCCAGGCACACAAGGAGCTCTGCAGCCAGGAGAAACCCTGGCCATGTCCCAGCAGCACAAGACAGAGCAAGAGCAGTCAGACCTTTCAGACATCCCAAGCCATCCGCCAGAGCTCCTGTCCCAGAGACAGAGCAGAACCACCTTGGATTTATTTGTTTATTTTTTATTCCTTTTTAAGGAATTTTAAACGCTAAGTCCTTTTTTTCCCCATGCTGTTGCAGATGCCTGGGTCTCAGGGAGGTGATTAGAGAAGGCTGGACAGAGGCACAAAGTTATTTTTACATAGTGATGTGGGAACAATTGCTAAGGAAATGCAAGAGGGCAGCTCTGCTCTGGTCTCAAGCTCCCTCCTGGCCCTGAAGCACAGCATGTGATTTGACTTAATTACTGAACTTCTACAATGAATTCTGCCTAGTGTCAGATGGAAAAGCATTAAGGGTTTAACTATCTTAAAATAACACATCCAAAGATTGTGCCTTGTTTTTCTGACCTGGTTTATACAATCCTAAATGGAAAGAGATTAGGAATTAAACATATGCAGTGTGAATATCACAAGGTTTGTTTTGTTAACTTAGCTCAACAAAGTGAAGTGGAAAGGTTGAACTACTTAAAGATGCAATCACTGAGAGAAGATCTGGAGATGGTAGGGATGGATAGTGAAGATGTAGTTCTTCCTACTTATGCAATTACCCCTAAATGAAGCCAGAAAGACACAATCCAAGGGGAACATAGACAGACAGACAGACATGACACTGATTCTGCTCTCAAATGCTTGGAAGAGCTTGAACTTTTCTTGCAAGCTTAATTCTTGGGTGTTTACTTAAATGAGATCCCCACTGGTTTTAATGATGAGCAGACCAATTAATTTCAAAGGACACATGAATATTCTACTGGAGAAAAAGCAAACCCAACTGCAAATACATATTAATAAAAACATTACAGGCTTTCATACCATCACCTGTCCCATTCTTTCATCTCTCACCTGAAAGAAAAAACCTGCCAAGGCTGTTTGGCAGAAGTGAGCACATGAGCAGATGTGTCTGCATGAGCGCTTTATTTTCTACAGCGGGCGCCTCTGGACATCCCAACCGTTCTCATTTACCACGCGTTGATTCACGCCGGGCAGAAGTCCTGGAGCACACAAGTGAAACTGGAAGATGTTCTCCAGGACTCACCTAGCACATCACACCTGCTGCTGACCTCTCAGCCCACTGGAGCAGATCAGAGCCAGCAGGAAGGGAATGCCCTCAGGTGCATCATTGCATGCACACTGGGGTTTGCTGCTCTTGCCCCACAGTCCTGCTTCTCTTGTGCTTCCTTACTTGCTAAAACAGAAACTGTCAACAACATAGGGAAGAAATTTTGTGTGCTTTGTGTGCATCAGTGCAAAAGGGAATGTTTGAATGTAAGCACATAATAAAAAATGTTAGATATCTGTTTTATTTTTGTCTTGCTTTATCACCTGATACACTGCAAAGGAAACAATATAACTATTATAAGCATAGTATCTAATTGCACTTTCATCTTATACAGTAAAATGCTGATTCTGGAAATAGCTCAGCCTACATTATATGTAGACATATGGCCACATCTATATTATAAAGAAATTGCACAAGAGGATGAATTTCTAGCTTGATGCAGTTCTTGTAAATAAACATGTACCATAAGCAGATCACGGACTTGACTTCAAATTAGATTCATTCCAATTTCCTAGACCCAACGTGTGTTCCACAGCTATCCAAAGTGTAGCCATTGCGATGGACCTTTACTGGTGGCTTGAACTTATATTTTGGTAGAATCACAGAGAGGAGTTTAATTTCATCCAGTTCCCCTGCAACAGCACTGCCATACAAATCACACCAACATGTGCTAAAGGGGGAAAGGTGATTCACTTCCAAACAACAGCCTCTATCTGAAATAAATCATAAATGCAGGCACCGGCAAAAATAATTCTACATCATTTAAGCCATGTCACTGCAGCTCCTACAGCTCAGATGGGCAACCCCAGCTTCTCAGAAGGACATCAGCTGTCCTCGTGCCTGCCGTGAACTGGAGGCAATGCAAGGCCATTCACATCACCCTGGCTGAGGAGAAAAGCAAGCAAAGCTGGATCAATTTGCACATCACTTCTCAGGCTAAAAGCATGCTCAGATAACACAGGGTAACAGTGCTAAGCCAAGGAAATGGGTTCATTCCTACAGCCCCATAACTGACTTAAAACATTCACCAGTTACTGATAGTGGAGGCAATAGGATCTCTCTTCTGACTCCCACTCACTGGCATGGATCAGGGACGTCCATGTGGGTAAAAACTGGGGCAATCTTTGGGCTATTCAATGGGTCAGATACACCTAAAGTATCCAAAGGCAGATATATATAAATATATATTGAACACTAACATCCAAATAAGCATGTGGCTCACTCACCACTGCCCAGTTAGAGCAGACCATACGAGAAATCTGATTTACAGTGCATTTTATTAGTGGAAAAGCAAGATGTGACCCTATTTTGAAAGCTGTCACTTACTGACAACTTGTAATATGTTGTTGCAAACACTGAAAATGAGTGAAACAGACACTTTGTTTCAGGAAGGATGAGATGGCAATGGCAAGTGCATTGTCTTGGTCTGAAAACATAAGACTTAGCAAGTCTAATAGTAAAGATATGTTTCCAAGATCAACAACAAAAGCTTGCAAGTTAGAGAATTGAGTGCATATATGAATTTACGAGGGGATTAATTTAATTTACATGCAGGCAACATTAAAGGAAACAGAAAATCCATTGCATTCATTAAAAAAAAATTAAATGTTAACAGTGAAAACTGGCATTTAATACAGTTTAAGCAGGCAAAATGTGCACTACATAAGCAGGAATCTTTCCAAAACCCCCACTTTTTGGTTATATGAACAGTGTCGGGAGTGCAGTGTTCACGTGCTGGAAAGGCCCATGATCCCTGCCTGCCTAGCAATTTGAATATATTCAACTAGCATTCTAACATTTAATACAGTGTAACGAAAACAGTTCTCTTCTGATATCTGACACTTTTAAACAATTCATATATTTCAGTACAAACCGTATTTATAGGTAGTAAGTGGATGTAAGTATTAAATAATGAAGAGATATTCTTCCTATCAGTTGAGTGGTTGCAACTTTAAAAGACAGGAACATTACTGCACAAAAAAATGCTAGATTTTCCCCTCA
The DNA here is from genome assembly GCA_013397795.1 of Orthonyx spaldingii. Classification (NCBI taxonomy): domain Eukaryota; kingdom Metazoa; phylum Chordata; class Aves; order Passeriformes; family Orthonychidae; genus Orthonyx; species Orthonyx spaldingii. Next base: position 659,123 of record VZTJ01000480.1, on the reverse strand, counting down.
AAGAAGCTGTTTCTTAAATATTTCATACAATTGCTTTTTCGAGTGGCACTAAATATTTTTAAAGATGTTACCTCCACAGTATATGTCTCACTAAGTGGCTTTTTTGAACAAGGCAGCTGCTTTCCAGCCATTTAGCTTTTCTACACACTCGAACATCAGCTTGATGAACGGAGTACACAGGGTGCCAGACTACTCACAGCTAGCCATTTTCCATGCACATACACAGGACAGCAAGCACCTGAGTGTGTATACACTCAGTGTATGGAATTACCACACACATATGTTTATTGCAGTACTGGATTGTTACCGTCACCTGGAGATACTGTCCTTGTGGGAGACAAGCTGGAAAACGCAGGAGAGACACTGTCCAAGAAAGCTTTAATGAGATTTGACAGGAAGAGTCCAAAGTTTCACAATCTTGTTTTTCCTCTGTGCCTTCCAGAAAACACAAAGTTTAATCAATTTTAACTTTTTGGTATACACTTTAAAGTATCTCCTTCATTTTTTGGCTTTTTGTAGCTCACAAATACAACAAAAGGAGCAATGCCCAACTTACTTCAGCAAAGCTACATCCTGCCACAGATTCAAGAAATGGCCAGAGTGTCACAGACTTCTCTCAAGAGTTCACCTTTCTTCCAGTATGGACAGTGCCCTCTTCCAGCTACCTGCCATTGGACCCACCTCAGCATTACTTGCAATGCAACTGAAGCAATTCACACTCTCTGTTACCAGCCAAGTCCTACTCTGCTTCCTCACCCCTCCTCACTTCTTCAAAGTCACTTTTTCATCACTTTTTTGCATCTTTGTGTTATGAACAAAAGCTCAGGTCTTTATCTTACAGACCTGAAAGTGAATTCAAATCAGGTTAAGTGTTCACCGTCATGATGAAAGACAGTTTGAAACAACAGACTTCAACTTTTGCCATTATCTCTTTGTCCAGAAAAAAAAAAAACCCAACAAAACATATTATTGCAAAAAAAATTCTAGAAGAGGTATCTTCACTGTCATGTGATCACACCCTGCTTGTTCAAGTCAACCTGAGTATAAGAACAAATGGGGAGTATTACAACAAAATAAGAGTAGCATAAACCAGTTTTAACATTCTCTCATTTGCAACACCTAAATGCAAAAATTGTCATGTTTTTCCAATCAGCTAAATGCCAGCTGCAATGGTATCATTAAATCTGTACCAGGTCTAACAAATTAACAAGCAAAGCAATTAACATTGTATTAGAGACCTTGTTCTTACAACATAATCAAAAACGCTTCTTTATTTCTGACCAAAAAAAATGAATGTCAAAACAAAAGCTCAGAGCTTGAATTCTCATTTGCAGACTGAGCAAAGGCAGTTAATCTACTTCTCAAACGGCATCCAGTATTGAAAAATAGCTTGCAAAGATCTGGGATACTAAAAGGCATAAATCTCAAAAAATAACAAAAAAGAAAAAAAATAAAAGCAAGCGTAAGAGAGTATAGGCAGAAAGCAAAAAATATGGAAAAAGGTACGTGAAAAAGAAAAGCAAAGCAGAAGCCCAGGACAGACAGATATAAAGACAGGGACCATAACAGAACTGCATTTAACAAATCGTCTTTTCAATTACAAGTAACGTACTCATAGGCAGCCGCCAGTCCTCCAAATCATGGCTGTAAAAGAAATGTAACAGGGAAATAAAGCAGCAAGAAACATAAAATACTAAAGTTTAACTTTTTTTTTTTTAAACAAGTGTTTGGTGACTTCCAGGAAAGTAATCAGTAAATCTGTTTATTTTCTTCCAAGTAAATACACAGCTCTGTCATGAAAACGATCGCCCACCAGGCAATCTTGGTATCTCAGGATTTTATTTCATTTTTTTAAAGTGTTCAAGCATGCATAACAATTCATCAGCACTGCCTTTTAAAGTTTTATGATGTTTTCTTTCCTTCCTTTCATGGCCATGGTTGGCACTTTAGCCAGAGTGAAAGCACCATGGCTGTGCCACCCTACAGGGACCTCACCCCCAGCACACTGGAGGGGGGACAGAAGAGAACAGCAAGGTCAACCCAAAGGAAAGCAACACAAAATTGCAGCGAGTTATGCCCTGTGCTTCCCTGCAGCGATGAAGGGTGAAAGAGAGCAGGCAGATGTAAGAGCTAATCCTGTTATGAAAAAGTTGACAATAATGTGTATTTCTGCAGCCTGGCAGTCTACAGCATCCCTGGGAAATGGATGTTGCAAAAGCAAGATGCTTCTTCAGATTAAATAACCACACATCTTAACTGCTCTCATATTTTTTTAGAAGTAAAAATGCATTTAGGGTGACTAGCATTTGTCTGCTGTGAAGCTCAACTTCATTCAACTTACGTCTGTCATTTTAAAAATTCAGTCTATGAAGAAATGATGGTTGCAGTAGGTAAGTGATGAGAATGACAATCTAGTCAGGGTGGCAAAATTGAGAAAATTAAACTGTACAACGGCATAAGACTCAACAGTGAGATCTAAGTTCAACAAAACACACGGGTTTCTAAATATTTGCCATGAAAGTAGCAAATTTGAGTTGGGGTTTTTTTCCCCAAAAAAGAAACCTTTCATGGATTCAGATCATCCCACTAACCAGAAAAATCACATAAGGAGAGTCAGCTAAAGTGGACTGGGAGGTCAAAGAGCTGGGCTACAAAACGAATGGAACCACCAAGGTGAGGTTTGCACTGAGCAGGATAACAAAAAATCCTCACCAAGCTAGGGAGATTTCCCACAGACAGAGAAAAAACCACACTGGGGGAAAAGAAGACAAAGATTAAAAGACAAAGAGGTCAGAAATGACACTTATGTCTCTGTGTAGAAGTAATTAATGTTTAATTCTCTTCTTTCACAAGAGAAAGAACAAATATATCCACATACACACACAACTTAGAGCAATTAATAGTGCAGAAGGAAATAAATCTGTCAGCTCCTGACAAGGATCACATTATTCTTACAAAATACAAACAAGCCCATCTTACAAATGTTTTAACCCAGAATTTATCAAAGCACCTTCTTGGGAAGTTGAAAATTCTAACGGATGCATCAAAGGCAACAGAGAAGTCATAGCACAACTAGAGACTTCAGAAAACTAAAAACTGTACCCACAGCCAAACACTGCATTTGTGGCAAGGAATCTGAGGAGTGGAGGAGGCAATAGGGAAGTGATAAGAATAGAATGAAGTGAGTGGTCCCAATGATGCTAGTGAGCCTATGTATAGAATAAGCACATGCCACAACAAATGCAGACTGCACAATCCACCCCCAGGTATCTACACATCAAGGGACCACTAGCAACATCCATGGAATTCTTCTAATTTCACCTTTTAAATGGACCACTAGGAACCATTTTGATAGATTTATGTTGAAATGAAGCAAGTTCAAATAAAAGCCACGCCATAATCCAAACTAGAGGAACTGACATACGAAGAAAGGAAAACAGCTAAGCATGTCAAGCTTGGAAAAGGTGCAAGTAATGAGGATTCTTACAGCTTACAAATATCTGAAGGATGTCGCCATCAAGGAGAGGCAGCAATTAGTCTGGACAAAATGGGCTTAATTTCAAATAACACAAAGGAAGCACAGTTGCAAAATAGTGATAGTTCCAGGAAATTCTTCCTAGCAGAAAAAAATGCAACAACAGTTATTTTAAAGCATAGAGCATGCAAAATAGATGTACACATTAGATCATCTTATGTGGAGTCAGTCATAGTCTATAGCTCTGTCAAAGCATAATCATGATCCTACTGGATGGCTGTCAGACACAGGGGATACCCAAAGAGCCTTTTACTGTTCTTTTTTTGAGGTGAATGGTGGTGACTTCTATTCCAAACCACACTGCAGAAAGGTTTGTATGGAAACACAACTATCCTGAGTACTTACAGCTATTCACTTCAATGAAAATTTTGAAGCGGTTACAGCTAATAAACATGCTATTTCTAAACCTCTGAAGTGATATTATGATTCTGAAAGACCATATGGTTTCAGTGTATTTATACTGCACTGAGTGAGCTCTTCGGAGCCTTTTCACATGTCAGCTGTGACTGAGGGGGTGTTCTGGGGACACACAGCAGGTTTGGGTGGCGGGGGACTGTGTGGGGGACCTTAGTGGGACTTTCGGTGGGTTCTGACACTGCTGTGAACCACCTACCCCACCCCAAACTTCAGCACTGCCAAATTGGAAGAAATGTTTCCGCAGCTGAAGTCTCCTTTCCCAACCCCAATACCCAAATCAGTAATCAAATGTTGGTGTTAATTTGCAACAAATTAAATTAACCAAAATACCCTGTGTTCAGACTGTTTTGCCAGCAACAGGAGCAGATGCTTTCCTAGAGGCAGTATTTAATTTACTAAGACCCCATTCACTTGCTAACAGCATTGAGCTTGATCAAGACCTCCTGTGTCATTGGGAAAGCCATAGCTGCTCTAAGCGTGCCCCTAAGTAAACCAGAAATGTTGCTGAATAACACAAAATGTCACTAACTTCTTGCTACATCAATCCTGTTCTTCAGAGAGACAACAGAACCTCTGAAGAAGGGCACTAAGTATTTCTTCTTTATAGGTCACTGAGCTATTAATATTTCTTACTTTTTCTAACTCTGTTCCCAAGGAGTTAGGTCATGAGACAGAAGCACAGTCACATTAACCCTACTGCAATCCTGCCATTCTGTTGAAAACATGACCTACTAGTAATTAATCTTAGAACTGGAGGTAATAATAGCGCTCTCCACCTCACCAACAGCACTGCTCATCCTGCATTTACAGCTCCTACAAGGACCCTTGACAGGGGAGAGAGAACCAGGGGAATGTGTTAGCTACTGCAAAATGAGACAGCAGCTACTGACTTTGTAACCCGTGATTCACCAAAAGCTTTCTCTTCATTTAATTTTCTGCAGTTAAACACATACTTGGAGAGAGAAAAAGTCCGTTTTTCTCTCTCTCAATGCACACATGTGAGACTCATTAATGTTAACTGGATTTATGAATGCCTGCTGAAAAGAGAAGAAACCGTAAAAATTTCCCATTCACAGGGAAACAATCAAAGGAACAATTTCTTGTGCGTCTTGCTGATGAAGAGATGAGGAAATAACGGATGAGTCACTTTACATTATGATTCAAAATTCTTAAAATAGAAGAGATGAAAACATTGATTCCTGTACGGGTCATATTCATGTAAGGGACTCTTTCTAATAATCCAATTTGAACCTTCAGGTGTAGTCCTGCTTCTAATTACCCAGCTCCAAGAAGAAATCCTGGTCTCTGAATTGTAATTATACAGATTTGTTGCTGTAATTCAATTTGTCAGGTGTAAAATACAAGTGCAATTTCCTCTACACGCCCCCCCGTAGCCTTCAAAGAGACACTGAACTTGAGCCATTTGATAATTTATTCCATATTGTAGCTTTCACATTTACTATGCATAAAACTTGACAGATTTTTAAGAAGGCAATCATATATGGCTCTAGCTACTCCACTAACTGGTTTGAAAATAAATCCAGCATTCATCTCGTGGCTACAACACAGCATTAGCCACTACCTACTTGGCCTGCAGTGACCAGGGCACCTCAAGGTAAGCTTAAAATTCCTGCTGCCTCTGATGGGGAAGAGGGAAAACATCCACAATCCTCACATGCACTGATCTGCCCTATGGGAACTTCTCCAAGGTCATTCCTCTGCTCAGCCCCAGTCAACTAAGTGGAAACTCTCTGAATCAACAAGGCCCCTGTTACAGAAAAGAGTTTCAGCCACTCATAAAGAACTTTAGCACTTCCTTCCTTCAGGATCATGTTTTCTCTATGACAATCAAGAGCTATAAGAAATTAGTATGATGTTACACCACTATGTGGCTTGAGTATAGAGAGTATATATTAATAATACTGTATATATATATGATGATATAAAAATACATATAAAAATATAAATATATAATGTGAACTAAGTATATAAATATATCAAAACCCATAAGCACACCACACCCACTGTATGAAAAGATGCAAAATATCTAATTTCCTGGAAATACTCAAGCTGTGGAAGTATACACTGCCCATCCCACAGTGCAAGAGCTCTGTGGGTTGAACAAGATAAGGTTGATGGTTTGTTTCTCATTTTTCCCCTCTTTGAAACAATCTATAATGAAGGACAGCTGCATATAATGCTTCAGAAAATGCTTGGCTTGAGTTTTCCTTGCCTCTGCATAAAGCTGTTCTAATGACAACAATTCAATTTCTCTATCCGTTGTGTTCCTGAGTACCTTTTAAAAGCCTTTCCAAAGATTATATACTCCAGCAATTTTTAATATGAAAAAGTGTAATCAATAAAATAGTGCTGATAATGCATACGACTTGTGGAGAGTGAGAGCTAAATATGAATTAGTTTTGGACAAGTTCCGAGTCTATCATCTTTCTTAATTACAAGTTGGGTCATTGACTACTGAATCGCATGACTCAGCTCGGGAATCCCTACAAAGAAATCCTAGGTAGATTTAATAGTTGCATTTGATTTATTTGTTACTCAGAGCTGCAACAAGCCCTGTGTTTCAGACCTCTGACAGATCAGGAGCTCCCCAGAGAACGTCAGCGCAGGCATGGCTCCTGCCAGCCAGACGTCATCTGGGACGAGGGAAGCCAGAAGCACCCAGGAGTCCCAAAAGGTTGGGAGCAGGGCCCAACAGTGACGTGCCTCTCTCCCCAAGGAACCTCACTCCGGAAGATTAAATTAAAAGCTACTCTCCTACAGATCAAACGTGAAATTGTAACCTTGACTGAGGATGGAGGGACATTTAGTCCTACACTTTGCCTAAAAGCACAGTCAGTTAAATCACTGCTGCTCAGTCAAGTTTTGGGCATCTCCAAGGATGGAGAGCCACAGTCTCCCCTTCCAGCACCTCCTTCCAGTGCTTGACCACCCTCAATTTTATTTTGTTCCCTTGTATCTGATCAGGATTTCCCATCCCTTAACTTGAACTTGTTGCCTCCTATATGCACCTCCAAGACAAGCCTGACTGACCAAAAGTTCTCAAAGTCTGTCTGGTTTCCCAATGCAAGAACCTGAACAAACAAGGCAGATAGTGCCACTGCTGCCATGGACAGGCTGACAAGGACAGGCAAACCTTTGTCCTGGTTGTCTCCAGTTCTATATAATGTTATTCACTAATAATGTTTACCATTTGGTAACTCTACATCTTCTCTGTATGAAACACCTTGGCTATTTTGGTTTCCTTTACACAGCTCACTGCAGTTTCCACTTGTCCTTCTTTAATTCTCCATTATTTATAAAGCAGATCCACTCTGGGCACACTCGATCACCACAGGGAGTTGCTAGCAAAATGCTGCAGCCACCAGGTTTTCTTGGATGTTTCTAATTACATTGCCATGACACTTTCATACCCATGAGCCCTCCGAGGTGTTTCATAAAGGAAACCTCAAGTACTTCTGACAACCTGTTGGTACGAAGCTTTGCTCTCTGCTCAACATTAGTAATACAACAGGCCATTAGTGCTACAACTCCACAAACTTGGGAGTAGTCCTTCCTTGGGAAGTAGTCCTTTAAAAACTGCTTTCATCTCTTTCTAATCCTTAATTCTACCTGCTAGTTCATGCAAATTCACTTATTTGCCAAACAAACAGGTGTCAGATGATTTACCAGCTCATTTGCACAGCAGAAGGACAAGCAAATATTATCTTGATTTTCCTCCCTCATGAAATATTTCCATAAAACTATCAGAAAAAATTAGTATTGCTGTTAGAAATATCAATGCAAAGAAGCCAGAAAACCCATTTATTCAGCAGTATATTCCACTGCTATCCTCAGAGCATTCTGAAGCATTAATTATATTTTAAGAATGTTTCATAAACTAGCAACATAAAAGGTATTTTGCTTTAAAAAAAAGGCTACTAACAACTTTGCTTCATTTGTAGAAACAGTTGTTTACTGCTCATGTAAAAGAGCATAATGTTCCTTATGCAATTACATTAAGTTTCTGGAGTCTCACTTTTATGCAAACCCAAAACCTAAAAACTTTTTTTGACAATAAATAATATTTCGTAAAAATAGTATACTCAAAAAAAAAAAAAAACCCACAAAAATGGAGACTACAGCCACAGTGTACTATGCTGCAAGTATGTAAGAAGCCCAAGACTTCTGATATAAAGATATTTATACCACTTCTTTACTTTGCCCTTTTTTTAAAATTCAGAAAGCAAGCCAAATGAGTGTTCAACACTCAGATAAACAGGCTCAGAACTAAGTTCCAAGACTGGGACAGGCAGATTTAGGGGCTAGCAAGGTTTGGGGACATCTCTGTCTGTGCTGCACTCTCTCATGATAAAGCCAACTGTTTCCAACAGAGGAAGACCAAACGTCCTATACAATTACACATCTTTAAGCAAATTTCCCTAAATAATTAGACATTTCAATAATGACTACCTTAAAAAAAAAAAAAAAAAAAAAACCCTA
>VZTJ01000480.1:606968-641579 GCA_013397795.1 Orthonyx spaldingii | reverse complement strand
GCATGGAGAGATGCCCGGGGTGCGACGCCCCCAGCCCAACGCTCCCGCCCTCCCCCTCCTCCGAGCAGCCTCCGCGCCCTCCACCGCGCCCTTTCCTTTTTTGTTACATATTTCTCTAACACCCAACTCGCAGGCACCTCCACCTGCCCGGGGCGGAGCGGCCCCCCCGCTCCCCGGGCTCCATCGGTCGCCGCCCCCGCCCGCCGCTCTCGGCTTCTCTGGCCCGTGACGGCGTAACTGGGAGAAATCGGTCATTTCTAATCCCCGCTCGGGGTAAGCTCCATCCCGCATTTTGCTGGACTGCGGCCGCCGCAGACCATCCCCGCCGCATCCCGTCCGGCAAGCTGCAGGATCAGCAGCGGGCTGGCAAAACTTCTGGGTCACGGCGTCGGTAAGCGCTGGGGCCGCATCCCCCCTTCCCGGGGCATCCCTCCGCCTTGGGGGGCCGCACCCCCCCTCCCCGGGCGCCCGCCTCTCCCCTCGGTTACTCACGGTTCTCCCGGCCCGGGGCTGCTGGCGGAGGCGGCTCTGCCCACCAGGCCTCGCAGGGCTTGGGCGTCTGCAAGGAAAAGAACAACCATGGTTTCGAAAGCAGGCTCTGGCGCAGCCTCTGCGATCCTCAGCCTCAACGCCCGTATAATGAACTCGCTCAGTTCTACAAAGCCCCCAGCAAACCGGACTGAAAACCATTAGGTACAACAGCACGAGGTAGCTGCAGCATACCCCTGCTCCTTCACCAGCATAAGTGTTCCTTTCTTTTTGCAGCACACAAATTGGAGCTGGCTTCCAGGACCAGAATTTGTCACAGTGTGAGATGTGCTCAAGAAAGAGTGTGGTTTGTTGTTTTGTTTTGTTCCCCCCCGCCCCACCACAACGTAGTTTCAGATGNNNNTTGGTCCCCCCCCCCCCCCCAATAAGATATCTGTGATTTGCAGTTTTCTCGTGTGAGGTGTGAAACACTCTTAACTGGCACATCTTCCTACCTGCTTTACCTTTATTCTGGATTGTAAAAATCACGATTGATGGGATGAAATTCCAGTGCCAAAAGAGGGAACACCTTAGAAAAGAAGCCCAGAAACATGATGTAACATCTGAACATGTCTTTGTCAGCATTTGCTGCTGGCAACATTATACCAGTGTTCTATCATCTTGTCCTCCAAAGTAGATGAGCTGCTGCCAGCAGATTCAGGATGGGGACACATACAAACACTTCCGTGGCAGAAATTATTCTCAGGTGTTTGCACCCTTGATGAAGGAAGCCCCAGTTTTTGAGATGTGCCTCCTTCTGATAAGCATTTTCTACCATTACCTCCATTTGTACACAATGCATAGTAAATTTTGACAGCTGTCACTCGTCCTTTAGCATTTTCACTACTTAGGAAGGAATTACAGAAATGGCAAAAGTGGAAAGTTTTGACAGCTGAGACACAGGTGAGAGATCAGAATTTGCTGCTTCTTGTTACAGCCAAAAAAAGTGTGTGATAATGTATACGCACAGTAACACGATTTTTCTGGTTATGAGCATGTATGTGTACATCTAGAAATAACCAGCAAGTTCGTTGCCATGTGAAAATCAAGTCAATATTATAAGTACCTGATAAATTTAACAACAGCACACTTAAGGCCTGGTTCTCTCTTCAGACAGGATCATGGGTGTGGTTCTCTCTCAAAAATGTCAGAAGTTTAGGTAAGATAGAGTACTGAAAAGACATAAAATTAGTCAACTCTTCCCTGCGAACAAATATATTCCAACTTGGACTAGAACAATTTTTTCCACCTTCTAAATAGAACGTTACTGATGTGTGAGGACCCTTCTGCCTGGGAGTGGAACTCCACACATTCACCATCTCAAAGAATTGGAACCTTTCTCTCTGAAATCCTTGCACAACTACATTGCTGACACAGTTACTCACAGCTGCTACAGCCACACCTGGGCCCCTTCAGGGTTATACAGCTGCTCTCTGGCCTTTCACAGACATGCAGGCACTGCTTGCACACCCTTGTTAAGGGTCCAAGGACTTGGGAACTTCTTCTTATAGCAACAGAGAAATAATCTGCTCCCACAGCTCAAGTTTTAAAGGCTCAGCCTGATTTGTACCAAACAGGAGCAGCCAACAGCATTAAAAGTTGCTATAGCTCCTGCTCATGAAGATCACTGTCCTCCTCTGTTAAGGGAGGGGAAAAAAAAAAAACAACAAACAATTAAAGACCACTTGATTCCTCCAAAGCACTTAATAAGTAAAGGATAAGTAGTATTAAATAACCCCTAACAAGCATATGCATTTACATATATGCATACATATACAAAATATACATTTTGTAGTACTACTTAGTCTGGTTGGCCTCTTTTTTTTTTTTTTTTGGCCGATCTCTGATACTTTGCTATCTTAGCTCTTCACCTAACTTTTCTTGCCTCATTCTGTTTATTATGATCACACAGGTTCAAGATGCTGCTTCATTCCCAAATCTTATATTTTTAATAAATAGCTAATTTCATCCATCTCTAACCCTATGGCTCCTACCTACCATCAGTATTCCATATTTCCATCTCTGTCCTGTTCTCCTGGGTAAGTGTCTGGGGTTTCAGCTCTTTGTATTGCTATTTATTCAAATCTCTGCCATATAATAATAACCAGTGCTATTTATTTGGTCATTCTCTCATTCTTCTTTTTGGGAAAAATCTTCAAGGAGTTGTTCCTGTATAAAACAGCAAATATCAACTCAAGAACCAGGCTATGGATTTGGGAGACTTTCTGGAAAACTTGTGAACTAGAAGCCAGTGAACAAATTAAACTAATTCATGTGCATTCTACTGTTTTTCTGCCTGTGAGAATACTCAATATTCTGCATTCGAATATTTAGTCATATTCATTATTCAAGAAACAGTCCTGGCATAACCCAGAAAAAAATATTCAAAAGTATAAACAATTCTCTTTTGGTTAACAGTTTTTAAAGCATGGCACAGCACATGTGTTACTAACATATCCTGAGAAGTCATTCACTCTCTCCTGAAACATATCCATCAAGGATAGAAAGGAATATCTGGGTTCAAGTCACAAGAAAGTCAATTAAGCTCCCATAGCAATTCTTATTGAATTCAACAAAATTCAGTTTATCCTAAGAATATCTCCCTGTAAGTAACCTGCTGTCTGAGACACACCTTTTACCATTTCCTGCACCTTCAGTCTCCTTGTATTGGTCTTTTTTTTTTCCTTTTCACTTAGCCTTGGACGTTTCTCTCTATTTCAGATGTCCATCATCCTTGCATTAAGCGGAAGGAAAACCTGGAGTATCCTGTGTACCTCTTAAAGGCCATTATGGGGTAATGCACATTATACACTGTATTACAACTGCATTCATTCATCAGCTGTGGGGGTGGTACAGCAGCAAAAAGAGGAAACTGGGACACTGTGGTAGCCTAGTTCCCAGCACATCCTTGGTGGTGTGTGAAGAGCATCAGAGTGGGCTCCCTATTCCAACACTTGAGCTGAGTGGAGCGCTGGTGTCACAAAGCTAAGGAAAGGCAGTAGTGCCTTAACGCCCTGCAGCATGCAGTCAAATCGTGGGCTGTAGCCTGCAGCCCCCAAAGTTTTGTCACAGGAAGAGGACTGTGAAGGCTTAAACTAGTATTTCTGCTCAATCTTGAAAGTAGCAGCAAAGATTTATTAAAACATACTCTGTTTTCTTTTCTTTGCTCCTTCAGCCCTCCAAAGCACATAATTTTATAGCACTGCTTATTCAGAACAGCTCCAGGAAAAAACTTGTCCAGCAAAAACTATACTCTCTCTTTTCACATATCCACGTAGCATCTGTATCTAGCACCACATTCCTGTGTTAAGAAATGCAAACACTTTTCTGCCCTGCTCTTCCCAATTACCCAATTACCCTCTCTGCTTTAGGACACCATTGGGAAAAACTTTGTTGTTACTGGATATAATACACCGTTCTCTGTATCTTCCCTTCTTAATGTTTATGCTGCAAAATTTCCCTAACAGCACGTGCACACTGCATCTTTTTTTTTTTCTTCCCTCATCCCTTCCTAACAAAAAAAAAAAAACCCCAGCCAGACAAATAAAAACTTAAAATAAAATTGCAAATGACACACTGAATATGAGGTGACACCAACAAGCAACTATGTACTATAATAGTATTGAACAGTAGGATATTTTTACAAAGGCCAGAAAACACCTGATGGCCCAAGTCAAGGTAAAAGAACCTTCTGTAAAAGCCACTCTTGCCCATTTCAAACACTGAAAATGCAATTCACTCTGCTATGTTAAACATTGCCTTAGAAGCAAATCCTCTATCAAATAGAGTGTCTCTATGTGAAAAGCAAATGGAGCCAGCAACTGGAAAATGAATCCCCGAAACAGTCTGTCTTGGAATTATAGTTTCCCAATATCCATTCAAACTAAACATCCAAATCAAACCCAAACAGAATAAATGAAATTTAATTATCAAAAATCATAAGAAAAAAGTTGGATTTTATCTCAAAGGCAATGCTTCCATCTCTAGTGAAAGGTGTACTTGCATGTGGCAAGGGAGTATTTAAGTGGGGTTTTTTTTAGATGGTCTTTTTTAATTGGTTTTTAAGGTCCCTTCCAACCCAAACTATTCCATGACTTTTCCCAACTGGCTGCTACATAAAATTCTCTTCAGTTTCACTTCTCTAACAATCTATCACAAGAGTGCAAGGAACAATCTTTCAGTGACAACAACAACAAAAAAAACTCAATTAAAAAAAATGCACGCATTCATACATCAAAAAGCCAAAAGACCACAGAATGAGTGTGCTTCCAGCAAGCCACGAGCCAAAGCTCACTAAAATCCAGCAGGAAAGGTATGTAATTAGCACTACATTAAAGCAAACAACGCATTAACTCCATAAACAATATCCAAAGAGATTTCAAGCAGCCATTCTGTGTCTGGTACTTTCCTGGAGATGGAGTTGACTACATAATGAGCAGCAAGTTTTCATTTTTACCAATTAAATATTTAATTAATTTTATCCAGTTAAAACTTGTTTTGTTAAAAAATACACTTCCAAGCTACTTAAGAAATGAAAAGCTTTTTAATGAAAATAAACGAGGCATTAAGAGAAAACCTGATAAAAGGAAATTCACAAATAAATAGGAAAATTGTAAATTTTGAAATCTAGGATAGCAGGTGATTCGTGGCCATTTATCACAAACAGATTATTTTTCTTCCCAATGTCCACACCATTTTTGTCCAGAGTCAAAAAATCTGGAGTCAATTGATCAAAAGTATTCCACAGTCAGTTCAAAACTTCACATCAGTAAGGCTGGGCTCATTTACTGAAGCAGTAGGTGTTTCTGTGGGAAGAAGTCCTGAAGTTCACACCAGGAATTGGCATTAGCACCAAACTTTTCCACTGGGTGGTGGTAATGAGATCAGGAAGTTTAGAGAACTGGTAGCAGAACACAGAACGCCACCAATATTCACTCGTCTGTGTATTCCTTCAATCATTCTGTCTCTCCCTCTGTATGCACATACCTGCCCTATGTGTACACATGCCATGCTAGAAATTCTAGTGTCACAGTAATGAAAGGATGAATAGAATCGTTTCTAAAATTTTTAAGGGCTGGGCTGTAAAATTAATCTTAACACAGCTTGCTGCTTTAGCATTCAGTTCAACAACATCATTTTCTCAGTGTAAAGGCTGAAGAGAGTTGAGGTGAGACAGATGACAGGTCAGCAAATAGCACTATTTATTCCTTAATGAGCAAGTATAAATTAGAGACCCATTGGGGGAAAAAAAACCCTCCAGAGATTCATACTGTAATACATTTCATCGAGTTCAATAGATGACATGCTATGATGGCTTCCTTTTTCATGTGATCTGTAATTGTCACAGAAAAGAATGGAAATTAAATTAAAAATGTTGTGTTTACTGTCTCAACATTACACATTTCAGTGAGATCCATTTTTCAAAATGGGAATGTTTGGCATCATCTGAAAATCAAAGCCTTTTACAATATTTATGGTTACGACCTCCCAGTGTAAGACACCATAAATCACATCAGGCATTAACTGGTTCACTTTCACAGGGCACTTGTAACAATACCAAAACACAGCACAGTATGAAGCACATGCTGGGGAAGGATATTTCTAATATTGGATAATGTGACGCATTGCCATACTTTAAAAACCACTCCGTTTTTATGAATTATGATTTAAATACCAGTAGATATGTGCAGTCCAGTAGTAGCCTTGGAGTGCTTATTTTGGCCCTCCTGAGTGATGCTTGACACTATCAGCTTACTGTCTGAAAGGCCCTGTTTATTCATTAGAACAATTTTTATTCCCCTAATAACTAATGACTTACCAATCTGTCTGCTGTAGTGCAAGAATATAATTACAAATAGGCATGTTAAAATTCTTCCAAAAGAATTAAATCCAACTTTCAAAATATTAATAAGTTATATGCTTAATTAAAGATAATCATATCAAAATAGCTGGAGTACATTATAGATTACTAGCCTGAAAAAAATCATGGTAAGAAACAAAGTCAGTATTGCTCTAAAAATAGAGAGGATTTCCAAATCCAAGTGTATCTGGTTTGGCATTTGGACAATTAAAAAATGTCTACATAATTAATTTAATTAAGTAAGAACTCACTCATTACTCCAAGCTATATAAATCATGCTAAGTTTTACCAAATGCACATTTCCTTGAGTGTCTGTAAGACCGGTGTGGTCAGAAGACAAGGCAAAATACTATTAGCAGCAATATCAAGACAACTGCCATGGGTAAGCTACAAATCTGTGTCCAAAGAGCAACATGAGCAGCTGTTTCTTCATCCAATTTGTAAGGTGCCTTGGAGCTACGTTACTCTTGTATTGCTGAGCCCTGAATTAACAATCCTTCTTGTCTATGAGATGGGAGCATGAAGTATCATAACTATTAATGCCTATGCATTAATTAAAATAATGAGCACTCTGACATCATTTATTTATTATTAGAGTAGAAGTTAGTTCCATGATTTTTCTGCTCTACAGCTATGTTCACATGGCCTTTTGGATCAACAGTTCCTTGTGATAGTTACATGGGAAAGGTCATCAAAGATAAACCTTGTCCAGTTTTAAAAGACTCTTCCACTTCCTTCTTTGCATAATCATGGTACAATGTATGCATGCATATATATATATATATTTAGATAACTAGGAGCTTAATTTTCTACTTTCATTATTGCTAGGTACACTCCAGTGTCACTTGACATACTTCTCTAACTGCATATTACCTTTTCTCCACACAAACCTGAATTTAATACAAGGTATCTATTATCTAGACCTACAGTCAAAATAATGCATATTTGCTTTTACAGAATTTCAATACTGACACCTCCTAAATATATTAAATTACCCTTGAACTAACCTTAACAGCGGCATTCCCACTAGAACCAGTGACCCTAATGCATTCTAAATGCCTGAACTTAAGAGAAAAAGAAAGTATAAAATGTTTTAGAAGTCAAAACACAGCTGAACTATTCCCTGGGAACCCATGTGCTGCAGACTTTACAGGAAAATGCATTTACTGTAAAAAAAAACCAGCCAAACCAAAAAAACATGCAGAAAGAAAAAAAAAAAATCTGTACTCAAATTCTCACCACTCTGGAAGAAATAAGATTATGTTTAAACTTGCTGATCTTGACTTAGTTTGAAAACAAGACAAAAACCCCAATGAAACAACCAACCAACCAATCAACCCACCCCCTAAACCAACAAAAATACCTCCACCCTACTTGTTTTGAAGCCCATCTTGGAATTTGCACTTTGTATTTATTAAGCCTCTGCCTGTTAGATTTAGCTGCTGCCAGAATGGTCCCCCTCCCCTCATTATGCCTAAACTTGCCACTTTTAAATGTCTTTGCTGCTATCCTTTTGTCAGCTGCAAATCACCACCAATTATTTGACCTAATACTGAAATAAAATCATCTTCAAGATTTTCTCTCCCTTTTTTGTAAATACTCATGCTTTACTGCAAGACACTGAAGCCTCTCTACCTTCTGCTGGTAAAACTTTATTGTCATTGCTCTAATGCTTGAACATAAATTGATTCCTTGAGCTTCCTAGTTATTTTTGTACATCTTGTATAAATTCCCTCTGCTCACTTTCCAGAGCAAATAATTCTCTTATAAAAGTGCATTTGTATCCAAATGACCATAAGTGTAATCTACTTGCAGGCAGATTATATTTAAAGATCAACCCTTAAAGACAGCAATTTAAGTTTTTTGATTGGATATTCATCTCCATTATGTCCTCCATGTTATTTTCAGAAAGCAAAACATGGATTAGTTTTGGAATAACGCCGTAAAGGTTGAAAAGCAGGAGCTGTAACAAAATTGTCTCACTGAGGGATTTTGAGAATAAAAATAATGTTCAGGGAGTGCCATTGCAAAATGAGATTGAATATAAGGATGCAAGGCACACGTTTATGCTGCTGCTCCTTCATCTTTCTGGCTTTCCACTTGTAACAGCACAGAACTCTCTCATGAGACAATCTTTCTGTTTATGGTAAACACAAGATAAGGTGTTCAGAGCTCCTTTGGGAACAGGTGGGAATGCCTGTGGCCAATCAGCCCCAGGAGGCGGCGGGCTGTGGCCAATCCCAGTGAGCGTTCATTTTGTATATAACAGTTGCAGTTAAATAAATAATTCCTTTTCTCGGCAATCTCTCTCGTGTGCCTCTTGTTTCGACATCAGCTCAACAGCGACATCCACTCGTGGAGGTTCTCTGATGTGAGCTGACAGTGGCACTCCAGGCTGCCCTTGCACTCTGCCCTCATGGCTGGCAAGCCCATCCTGTCTTTTTATAGGTACCACAGACTCCTCACACCCACAATTTGCTCTTCTCATTGCTTAAATTCCAGCACAGACAACTCTTTGACTGTAACTGATGCTTCATTTTGCAAAGTGTGTTTTCTTATAATTTCTCATCTGCAGTTTACGCACCCTTCACATGAGGAACTAATGAGAAAGCCGAGAGAAACCCAAATACTATTTGTATTAATTTATTAGCAGGAAGCCAGTTTTTGCTCAATATTGCAACCGTGTATTTTGGATTTAACAGAACATTCCTCAAACTGAAGGCCAGCAGAGAAGTAAGTGGATTTTGGACAAAGCATTTTCTGCCCTCATGAAAACAGCCGCAGGAAACAAACTCCAGTGGTCAAAATTGGATCATAAAGATGAAAAACCATATGTGTTTCTGGTCTTTAAATTGCTACTCTACAGAGTGATAAGAGACATCATATAGAACCTTATCAGGATTTAATTTCCTAACAGAAATGAGAAAGGAATGTGCAAAGCCCCTCTTACGTGATCTAGCATTAGATTGCAGTACATGATAAAAATATCTTAACGGGCGTATACCTAAGGAAGATAACATTCCATCCCTTCTTCCTGAAGATGCTTTCTATATACAAATCCTTTTAAAAATAGCGTATTTCTGGTTTGCTGTGCATGACTGTCTTCTTCAGGAAATGTTTTCTGGCAAAAACCTCCTCACAGTTACTGTATCTTTTTAGTGCTTCTGTAATAATACCTTGTAAAATGCTCTTAGTATATGAGGTTTATGAATGAAACCTGTCAAAGTATATGTACTACAAAAACAATTGCTAAATTTCTCTGAAATTTAATTCTTAGCTGTAGTCTAACTGTGTCATAAAGGTTCTACACTACAAGCCACCACCACTATGTGAAAAATCTGGTTTGTATGTATTTGTGTTTTGTAGCTAAATCTTTGCCATGTCATTCTGCATCCCCTTAATCTTGTCTCCTAAATTATATTTACTAAATCCCCCACATTCTATTCTATTGTCTACCCACTACAATGTTATTTCCAGATAAACTGAAATTTCCAAAGGGTTCACTGCGAGCAGCGTTGCCCTTTTGATCAAGAAAATGAGTAGATTTTAACACATATTTTATACTTTTCACTTTGTGAGGTATTTACTACAGGAACACTATAAAGAGCATTTACAAATAATGCAGGCATGTTCAGCATCTGTGTAGGGCCTCTGGGAAATAGGGGAGACAAGCAGTGCTCTGGATTTGGGAGAACCTGCTCTGCTGGGTAATGGGCAGCATTTTAAGATGAGTGGCCATAGGAAATGATGGCTCCCTCCCTCAGCTTCATCTTTTTTCTGCTCTGCAGATTTTGCAGTTTCTCCTCCTTATGTTTCTAACCTAATCTAATTCTTAGAACCTAAAATACCTGTCACAACAGTCAGAACAGGATTATTTGCTACTGTGGCTATGCTATACCATAACATGTGCTGCTCTCATTTTACAGCACTACTACTAAAAGGAATAGTTTTCCATGGCCACCTTGGATTTTTGTTAGGTAAATTAAAAAAGGCTTTATTATTTGTGTTTATTATTAATAAAACACACTATACTCTATGTACCCCTGAACAGACTAAGGCTGTGGGCATCCTACCTTGTTTTAACAATTTCCAAGTCCCATCCCCATGCTTAAAAAAAAAAAAAAAAGCTCACAGAATGCATTTATAGTATATATTTATGACACTGCTTCCTAGAAACATCTCTGAGAAGGGTTTGGCTCTTTCTTCCCTGCTTTGCACATCTATTGGGATGATGAAGCAGATAGGATTTCCCACACTTATCTCCGGTATGTCTCCTGCGTCAGGCTGTTCTGTGACTCTGCAAAGCACACTGCACATCTTGGTGCTGTGCCAAGTCTGCCTGGGAAGCCAGACTTTCAACCAGCTCCTCCTGCCACAACCAAAATCACCCGACCTACAGAAATACACAGCTGACTATACTCTTAAATACATTTTGGCGTGAAAAAACTTCAGATAACTAAAAATTTCAGCAAAACCTGACCTTTCCTTGGACATACTTCAAGATCTACTGCAATGTTATCTTCCAATTATAGAAATGCCCCAAATGAATAAGCAGATATTTAAATTTTACAGATACCACCCTAAGGAAAAATTTTAGTTAAACATAAATGGCGTGATTACCTAATGGGCATAGCAAAATGTTAGGAAAGTGAAGTGTTTGGATAAAACAGCAACGATTAATTTTTCATTTAAATTTTTTCTCAAATATAACATGCTTCTGGAGATCATACTTAGTGAACATACTCGTGGTTCCAGGCCCACACAGTATTTTAATTCCATAAGGTGCGTGGGAGGCTTTTTTAAATCCACATAATTTTGTGTTATTTTCTTTTTACATGTTAAGTTATTATCATCAGATGGAGGGGAAATTAAACATTCTGAATGTGTTAAAAGCCTCGGTCTTCTTGACTCCTATTACCAACTGCTAACTATTGCTAAACTCATCCATTTTTGGAACATGAACAACCTTGATAACATCAGATGAAGACAAAATAAAAATAGAGCTTTGGCAAATCCTGTGAATTGAATTCCGGTATCTCAGAACACCGTGTAAAGCTCTTGATTGCCTTTGCAAATGTAACTCACTATATTAATATTGAAGCTAACTCATTTCCTAACTTTGCTAAGAGCAGCCAGAACTACAGTCATGCCGGAATAGTGTGGAACTAAATAAAATCCAGGCTATGAATATAGCTGTGATTTGTTTTTTCCTGGGAAAGGTTTTGCGAAAACCTTTCCAGAAAAGGTTTTGTGAAAATTATTCCTAAACAACTTTATATCTAGTCTTCCTTTCTTTTGGGGCACATTATATACATTGCTTCCTTCTTTTTCCAAGAGTAGACAGTAAAAGGAATCTTTTTCATCACCTTAGTTATTTGGCTTTTAAGATGACTGGATTAAAAAGCATTTCTTTCATCATTCAGTCCTTATTTTGACATACGGTCCTATACAGAGCACTTGGATTTTATCACTGCTCAGGTGCACAGTAATAAAGATTCTTAATGAGCAGCAAGCCCAGGTTTTGCTTGTCTGGGTCATGTTTATGTGACATGACCATGCATCTGATGCGTCAGGAAGAGGTCCCTGGAGCACAGCCCTACACAGCAGGGGAAATTCTGGGCTCTTGAGTAGGACAGCCCTGTCTTCATCCACACGTCTCTGCAGTACGTGCTGATACATACAAGGTGGAACCCCTGGTTTTTACAATCCCTCCAGCAGTTTTCAGAGCAAACATGCTCTGCACAGACCTTCAGCAGGATGAGGAGTAGGACTCCCGTCACCGGGAGTCACATCACAAACACAAGGTCAAAAAATTCCACAAAGACAACTGGCTGAGCTCGAGCCCCCTCTGCTTTAGCTACTCCAGCTCCTGTCCTCAACACCCAGACTTCTCTGTAGCCTCTGCCAGACCACGAGCTCAAAAGGATGCTCTGACGAGGCACGAACGTAGGTGTTCTATAGCATCAGACCAGGGTGCAATGTCATGGGAGCAATCTCATGACAAGGCAGGTTATTACATGTGCAGGATCTATATACAACCAGTTCTCCCCATTCCACAGGTGAAGAGTTGCCTGAGGTGACGCAAACCAACTGGGAAGGCTGCAGGAGGTGCTTGTGTTCCCAGCCCTTGCTGGGTGGTGGGAAAGCAATATTCTTGGGAGGAGTCACTAGGGACAGTGCCACAGGCTGCAGCCAGTGAACAGCAGAAGCATTTCCATCGCACAGCCTAGGTGGTCTGTCCTGCTCCTCAAGGCCCAGCTGAAAAGCCAGGCACTCAAATGCCTGGGCTGCTCTTCCGTGGCTGCCATAGTCTGACAATGAGCATACAACATCTCAGCTCAAAAAAACTACCCAGCTGACTTCTGACATATAAACATGTGAAAAACAGTGACCATCAGAAACACCAGTGACAACATCAGGAAGAGGCAGATGTAGATTTATATATAAGGAAGGGTAATTTATGCTGATGTGGGTACAACAAAAACAATTCCGGTATGTGCTATGTAAAATCCTTCACTACCTAAAATCTTATCAGCTTTAGAAAATCACATACAGTTTAGGTACTTTACTAATAGCATTTATTTGGTGGAGCACTATATAAGTCTGCGTGCTACAAGGTGAGAAGAGATAACAGATAGTTTAAAAAAGCATGGAATGCTTTAAGAATCACCAAAGACCCTGAATTAATTCAAATCAGATTAAAAAAATAAATCCTCAAATGTCAGGTGATCTTGCTGCAGTCATAAATATCTGGAAGTTGTGTTATTATTTAATGCTTTCCTCTGTTCATAAGCCTCTTAGAACAGAAGCACATTCTCCAGAGATCATTGGCTTACTGGGTACCTAAAGAAATTAAGCTACCGTTCAATTATGGTAAATATATTTAATTCTCCCCAGGAATGGGCAGGTGAAAGGGCTTAAGTTCAAATGGAAATTAGATTAACAATAATAAGAAAGTTATTTAACCCCTAACTTATCTAGTGAGGTCCTTGCGCAGCTTCGCAAGAGCATTCACAACCAGTGTAGAAAACAAAGCATAAAGAGCATATACATCAATTTTGTTATGGATTTTAAATCTACTTTCAAATCCTCTCAGTGAACAACCATCTTCCATTTGGTATTCATGTATTCTCTCAAGTTCTTTAAATAACATTTAAAACCTAATGCAAGCTACATACAACATTTATTGATGTCCACCAGTATCCTACATCACCATCTGAAACATAAGATACAACTCAGCACCAGAAGATATCTTTCCACTGGAAAATTTACAGTGCTTTGGCTACAGTCTTTACTTTCCCTCTGCCAATTTAGTTTCACCATAATTTTGATGAAGTTTCCAGATATGAGTGGTTTTGTTGTTTTGGGTCATTTTATCCTGTAAGGTCTAACAGAAACCAATTTTTCTCCCATTCCTTTTAAAGCTCCACATCATGTTGAATATTACACTAGGGATAGTTTTGCTGTTGCTGGTTTTGCCTTCAACAACATTACAATTTAGTGATCCATAAAAATGATGAGGCCATACTTCTGGAAAGGACACTCACATCCTTAAATGCACACCACTGAGGGGCCCTAACAAAGACAGGAGACCAACTGAGGAAAGTAAGCCCTAAAACCTCAGAAAGGAGATTGCTGAAACCAAGATATATAAATGCAAATCTGTTGGTAATAAACAGAATCAGAAATTGGAGAGCTGGATGGCTTTGCTGAGTGCTTTAAAATCAAGATTAAACCAGAGGTTGTCTACAAACAAGGCTACCTGCTTCACAGACGGAGTGTGGTACATCAGAAAGCAATTAAATCAGAGGCCATAGCATTTGTTTTTGTTTAAATTGCAGTCAGTAGCAGCCATTGACCAATAACAGTATTTAAATAGCAAGCAAGCAGTGTCACTGTTGGGCAAGAAAAATGAACCAGCAAAGATTAGGAAATCCACTGCAGTGGGAAGACAGCTAAGCGCAGGCATCAGTTATTTAGGGATTCAGTCGTGCCTGCTGCCCACAACAACAATAACAACTCTCTCTGCTGTATTTTCAGAGATGAGGTTTCTGCCAACAGTAAGGCAGCAGCTGCAAACTCCACTAAAGATTTCAGCTTAATTACTACAGGATTCCTCCAAGCCCTGCTAAGCACTGACCTCACAAGGACTGACTTGTGGCTCTGGAACAGTGCGTGCAGCATCCTCGCTTCTCTCTACCCAGAGCCTTTAGATGTAGAAAGCTCCATTCAAGCTCTTGACATGCTTGAAAGCACCACCCCTGCTTTTCCATCTCCTTCCAGCTCAGATATTCCTGTAGGCCACACACAATGGCATATAATTTCTTACGGTTTGTGCTGGCATCCTACAACCCACAAAAAGCCTCTTGCTCAAGCACACAGCAACACATTTGTTGCCTCCTCCTGCCCTTGGAGTTAATCAGGACTGCAGTGTGTTTCCACAAGAAAGGAGCCTTCATTGTTCAGCTGAGAAACCCAGATACACACAGATATATTTTATCCATATACGACAGATATATAGGTATCTATGACTATTGCAGCACTTTCACCTCCAGGGAATGCATAAAATATTAATACTCCCATAATATATTGCTGGATTGCAATGTATAATCTTATAAAGGATCTTACTATGATTATCATACTAATAAGTTATAGACAAGAGAATCTGAGGCATGTAAAAAGCATAGTCAAGCTCTTATGGGCGAGCTCATGTTTTATACCACACGACACATCCAAAATAATACACAGACCCCTGCAAACATAGGCAGGAAAAGAGCAAAGCCCTTTTGATTGGCACAGGGATAAGCTGATGCTCAAGGAACTCCCTGCTCATGCTGGTAATTTCCTCTGCCATGTTCCCTGTGATTGATTTTCACAAGTAGGAGTAAAACAGAATCATGCAAGCTGGGACACTGCCTAGAAAATAAATCTTTGAATTCAGCTGACAAAATGAGTCAAACAGCAATATCATCAGGACCACAATACAGCTTAGGTCGCCTTGCAAAAGAGCAGGAGAATCTACTCAGGAACCTCACTCTTAAAGGAAAGTGGTTACTGCTGACAAAATGTGTTTTTAATGGCAAATAGTGCCAGGCTGGGAGTGCTGGTACAGCCTAATGACATAAGTGAATGCTGTATCAACTTAAACCCCTCAAGGTTCTGGAACAATAAGTCTGAGTAACAGAAAAGTCTTCTTTGTGCACTATTGAAATCAAATGAAAGGGAAAAGGAAAGGCAAATAGGTTACAAACATATCCGAAAGGAAATGTAATGGGAGAAATTCACCGTTCCTTTTGCTTTCACCGCTTGCTGACAGTTGGTTGTTGACTTCTTGCTCAGGGCTACCTTTCGCCTATTCGTAAACGGCCCTGGTCCCTCTGAATGAACTGCTTCTAGCTACCACTTCCCTGCACTTTGTTAACAATTTTAATGAAGAACCTTCTTAGTTATCACAAGGCTGTTTTCCATTTAAAATTAAACTGGCTGGCTAGTCAATACTTAGAAGTAGCAGAACAACTGTAAAGAGGAAGGTATTGTTCTGAATTCTTCTGTGATCTACTCTGTTTTTACTAAACAGTAATAACTTCTACTGCTCTCCTTCACAGTACCTAGAAACAAAAAACCCTTCCAAAATCATCTCCTGATGTTCAAGTATAGGAAGTTTGCTAATAGTAAATAGTTAGAATTAATGGAGAATGGATGAACAATATCCCAGTGGGCATCTAAACATGACTCTTCATTCACAGCTCAGGGTTATTGCAATAATTGCCGTTACAATAAGACTTATAAATGTATTCACAAGCAAACGTGTTCCCAGCATTTGCAATACACGGTGCTATTGGGGTAACACAACATATAAAGAAAGCTAAAAATCAAAGCCAATTTGCCACATACCTAAAAAGTCATACAACACTAATGCAATAAACAGTGCCATTATCTCCTATTAATGTAATTCCCTTCTCTCTTCCTTTGGACACACAAACCTATTTCCCAATCTCACAGCATGTCTGTTTTCATCCCTTGTTGGTCCACACATTGCAAAAGAGGTTACCACTTGTGCATACTAAGTCTGCATCACAATGCTTATATGCAAGAGGTATTTAGGGGGAGAACAGAGATAACTGGAGGGGAAAATGTCTCTGCGCCAATTTTGTACACTCTGGATGGAATTACTACAGGAGAGAACATACCATCTATTGCTAGAGTAGAGAAATGCCATCTGATGGAAAGGATGAGAAATGAGTGGGGAGGTGTTAAATGCTGGTTTGGTTTTGTTCCATATCCAGGTGAATACTTTAAAAAATGGCAACAGTAAAAGTCAAAGCCATACGTACAATTTTTCCAGGCAATTCATTTTGAAATCTGCCTTCGTTCTTTTCCAGTAATTTCACTGAAAAATTCACATACACACAGAATGAATAATCCAAAGTTACAAATAGGGTATGGAGTCAGATGATGTACTTTTTTATGAGAATTAATGCCACATAAAGGAGCTGCAGAAGCAATCCAAGCCCCAATTTCTGACTTGTAAACCTTGAAGTCAAACCTTCTGCCTCCTTTCAATGTAAAAGGAACTAGTGAAACATGGAGCTCTTTTACTGACAGATTTACAGCCCTTCTCTCAAACAGGGGAATCTGAACGAGACCAAAATATGGTTTAAGACATTTGGAATACAGCAAGCTGCTATAAAGGTCCATATACATGAATCCCTGTATAACATTCCTGGAATCAATTGGTGAATTGGATCAGTATGTGCAGCTTTTGTCTATCCTAACAAGACAGAGTTCAGATTGGCAGGCTGAGCCTAAACTCTTCAACTCATGATGCCCCAGGCCCATAGAACAGCTAAGCTACTACGTGACTGACAGGCAGGAGAATTTCTGTGAAACATGCTTTTCTACTTGTGGGATTATATATTTCGGTATAGCTACTCTCTGTCTTTTTATCTTCATTTTCTCCATCTGATCAGGGCTCTCTTTGCTAATACAGGCACCCTCTCTTTACTTCCACTAGAATAATATTAAGTAATAACCTACAAAGCAAGGCTTACATAGTGATCGCTTTGACTATACAATCTCTAACATCAGAAGTTACAACAATTTCCTCTTCATATTCCCTTTCTTCTCGCTACAGAGGTCCAAATTTACATGTTTTACAAAGAGAGATTCACCTGCAGAATTAGCGGGGAAGAGAGGGAAGTTCTCAGGAGAGTTTTCTCCAACATCTGAGACTTGCTATTGCCCAGCCTCTGTGAGATCTTATTTTTACTGCTGTGACAAGTACCTTGTGTTTTATGAGAAGTATCCCTTCATTTCTTCACTCTTTGTTTGCCCAAAGAAGACTTCAAGTCAGGCAGATGCCCACAGTAACCCAATGCCTGAAATCCGTGTTTATGCAGTGCCATGCTGATATCCCGTGGAAGCACTGCCCCGCTGCAAAGCACTTAAAGATTTAACTCAAATGGAAAATATGGGGGTCTTTAGTGATGACCAATAGCTTCTGTATTTTATTTGCATCAAAAGCACATATGCCATATTTCATGTTGAATGGAACAGTTTTTCCTTCCACTCAGTGAATGGATCACAGCAAATCATCTGTAAACCTCTACAGCCAGCAGATGCAAATGTGCTTTCTCTCCCATTGAGCTGTATCTGAGGGCCATGAAAGTACAACCTGTTCTCCCCCCGTCTCTCACAAATCTTGAAAATAAAGTGGTACCACCTGCTTCAGAACAAATAACAACAGCATTTGCTTTCCCTTAGACAAATATAACTTTTACACCACTTATGATGTTTTCCCACTTTTTTACCGACTTTTTTAGTCATCTCTCTGCATAAAAGACTCTCAAATGTGATATGGGTAATGTAGGAGGGAAGAAGTATCCATCACCACTTGCCAGAGATAAGGCACTAAGGAGAAGAGACTAAAGGCCTGAGAGCATCATAAATCAAGCCACACTTAGGTTAAAGAAAAAAACCCCAACCAACCAACAGGAATCCCTTCTCAGATCAGATTCTCTCCATCCCAAGGGTTTTGTCTACCACATATGCCCACACACACCCTCAGAAGCCAAAGTTTTCTGCTTTTCCCCTTCTGTCACTGCTTCCTGGATGAAAGTCAGCACCATCCCAACAGCTCCCCACAGCCACTCCGGCTCCAGGACAGGCAGCAGCCAGCACTTGGCATCACATCCTGCAGCTCTTAACACATCCTGAGAATAAAAGGGGAAGAATGAATCAGCTATTTTAGAATTACAGCATATCTTGGCCATTAGCAGAAAGAACTACAAGAGACAGTGCTGATTAATGCATTCCTCCTCTTTCTCCTTCTCAGCTAAGCTTGCAAAGGCTTGTCTGTCAACTCCTCTTCTTCCCAGCATCCATGGGATTTCCTATGATATAATTATCAAAATGCAATTCAAAAATTGTTTTCTTGCTCTTCAACATCAACAATATTTGTAGAGAACATTATAGCTCAGGGAAGAGGGAAAATAATAATAAATCTGCAACAACAAGGACAGCAAATAACTGCATTCTCATAGGCACTAAGAGTTTTATTTGCCATACTAAGGATGAGATAAAGTTGCATCATAGGTATTCAAAGGAGCTTGAAAAAAGGGGAAGCAAAATATTTCGTCTCTTTCTCTCAAAAAGACAAAAGGTGCCTCTGATTTTAAGGGATTGCAGTGAATTGCAGCATGACTGCTGTTCACCCAGTCCCAACCCTGAAATGGAAAGCACTGAAATACCCATTTATTTCACTTCCATCTACATCACCTGGGAGCTGGAAGCATGTTACACGCTGTGATCTCTCCTTGTCTTCTTCCAAGCACGGCTGAGGCTGGCGGCAGAGGGATTAGGCTCTGAGCTCCACTGGCTCCAAGGATGACTCATACTGAGGAAGAACTGTGGTTTTTGGTGACTCACATGATGGCTAGTTTGGAGCTTAAGCCCTGTGTTCAATCCTTAGCTTGCAATCCTTTCAATAATCTTTTAATATGAAGTTTAGTTCATATACAGGCCAGCAGAGCTCCCTTCGCTGAAATTAATTGGAAATGGATTGTGAAAAGCCACTCACATTAATCACTGTGAACAGTAAAAAGGAAGTAGACTTCTTGGGGTGGGTTGTTTGGTTTTTTTTTAAAATTTATCTTTCTAAAGCATAGCAGAAGGCCTGCTAACCAAAGTCAGCACAGTGCAGTCAGACCCAGCAAAGGCTTTTCAGAAATCTTTGTAAGCACACAGCATCCCTGCATCACCAGAGGTAACAAACGGCCTGATTTAGGCTTGGGCAGAAAACAGCCCTTCAATGCAACATATACACTCATCCCCACCCCCTGCCCCACCTTTCTCTGTGCTGGAGACATAGCCAGATGGCTTTAAAAATGTGTAGAATATGACATTTTAATTATAGATCACCTGCAGTAAGACCAGGAGAGGCCTCTCTGAAGAATAAGGGAGAACAATTGAAGAAAAAAGGATAGGCTAGTTTCTAATTTTCTCTCTCCTCAGATGGCACGGTGGGAAACAGGAGCAGGAAACAGACCAGATGACAGGCCAATTAAAGTTGTTCTTCTGGCCTGGGTGGTGCTGGCACGGAGCCCAGATCTCATTGTCCTGGCATCTCTTTTGTGTCCTGTGGCATCTTCCATCCAAGGAAAAGCATCTCCTGCCCCCTCGCTGAGCCAGCTCAGGGCTCCAGCTGGCACTTGTGTTCTAAAGTTTTGGCATTTTCTTCAGCAACTTGCCGAACTCCACATCATCCTCCACCATGACCAAGGAAATGATTTTGCTGCAATGGAAGTGGCTTGAAAAGTGCATGCCACAGCTGATCTGGAAATGATCCCCAACGCACCAGCAGAGCTGGTGAGATTTTGGAGCATTCCATGGCCACAGCTGACCTTACAAGAGCAGCTGTCCATCCCCAGGGGCTGTGAGACTACATCAGATTAAAAGTTTGAGCTTTGCAATAGATCTTTGCTGTCCACTTTTAGTTAAAGGGGAATTATCTTAGTATTTCAATGCATACCTTTTCTGATATTACCAGTAAATGATTTCATTCTTTGCATGACAATTGTTTCAGCTCTGAATTGCTCCCGATCAGTCGGCTTAATTCCATCAATAACAACCTAATAAACGGACTTTAATCTTGCAGTAATGGATACTAATGGCAGCTTGCTCTGGAGTAGCCTTTAATTAAAGCAATTTAGCCCCAGTTCTGGTCACAGCCGAACGCTAGCCTGCACCACCGGGTTTTCCGCTTGAGATCCTGCAGCCGAGGCTTTCGGAGCAAGCCGTGTAAGCAGAAAGAAATTGTATTTGTGGGCTGAAGTGGGAAACTACTCTCAAAAGTGTCTGAAAGGTTTCTTTAGCCCTCAGCAGCAAATATGCTCCACAGTTGGGGTTTTTTTATATAGACAACTTATTTTAAACAAATCATTAATCTTTTTTTTTTCCAGTGAAGTTTGGGGATCAGAAAACAAAATAGAGAACTATCACAGACACCAGTCCAGATTTAAGAAAGAGTTCAATGGAACAAAATGCCTCTGTTCCCTGAACATTCCCCAGATTTCACCCATTCCTCAAAAGAGATGGTGTTTTCCAACAAGTCTGATTTCAATCAGGCTCAAGAATTAAATATTTCCCTTTTATTCTGTCCTTTTCTCAAGAGTTTTCCATGCAACGATGTCACAGTTTATCATTGTGCTCTTTTAAGCTCCAAGGTTTTTTTGCTCTCTCATCTTCAAAGTGATTAATTTCTCTTTTTCTATTAGACCTTTAATGAGTCTGACACAGAAAATGAAGAGTGCAGATTGCCATGGTGGTCTGGGCAGCCTTCAGCAGCCCAAATAAGTGACTGCTCTGCGGCAACTCAAG
Organism: Orthonyx spaldingii; assembly: GCA_013397795.1. Taxonomy (NCBI): domain Eukaryota; kingdom Metazoa; phylum Chordata; class Aves; order Passeriformes; family Orthonychidae; genus Orthonyx; species Orthonyx spaldingii. The sequence continues at coordinate 620,314 of VZTJ01000480.1, read as the reverse complement.
TGTTGCCAGCACAAATGCTCCACGAGCCTGGGAGGAGACAGATGCTGCCATTCTATTACTGTCTTCTATAAATGAGGCTTGTCATTAAATCCAGGAAGAAAACAAGGACTGGTACAATGTAAAAAGATGAAAAGATATGGAATATTTTGGGGAAAGCAATTTACAATGAAAGGGGAGTTGCTGTAGATGTAAAATCTCAGGATGAGATAAAACCACGATTAGATTAAGATGATATAGAGAAAAAGCTTAATGCTTTACTTGAAGATGTGTATGCCAAAATTTTCTCCACTGGTGCCATAGTTAACCAACGTCAGTTTAAGTGACCAGACTGTTAAACATTCAACCAATTACCTTCTCTGAAACATTTCCTAGCCAGAGAAATGCAATACCCAGCTGTAATAGCAGCGGTCACATTTTTTAACTGATAATTGAATTAATTGCTGTAGACATTTAAATTTCATAGCATAAGACAAGCACAGAAATGTTAACATCCAGATATTTCTATCACCAAAGGCAAGTGCTAATTTTTTCAAGTCAATATTCCCATGGCAACTTTGTTACCACCAACAAGGAATATGAGACAATGACACACATCAAGTGTGTAAGATAAGAGGGAGAAAGAGAATATCTAAATGCCTGCAATTTTTTAATGTAGAATACACCAGAAAATAACAGACCCTTATAGTGATGAAAATGTCTGCTGTGTACCCCTTTGACACACTCTGGAAAAGGTTGCTTGGAGGTTATGGAATAATCCCTTCTATTAGATTTCTAAATTGGAGAAGACAGCCATCTATCTGGAATGGTCTGGGAGCAGGGTAATTTCACTTGACACCAACATACAGGCCAGACAAAGCATCTCCTCAATTTTAGGATGCGAAATTACTTGCACCTCTTACCCTCTTGTTATTCCCACTGACGGAGTCCTGCCTGTGCCTGCAGGCTCAGAAATGGAAAAATAAAATCAGGAGTACCTCGATGCATCACACAACCTTCTTCTTCATTTGAAAGAACATTTCAGGAAATTTCAGAAACTATATTATTCACAGATATTTCAGAATTTTTCTTTTAGTCTGGTATTTATGTTAGTCCCAGTTTTCTACTCCAAGACATTGCCAAGCAGTCAGTGACTTTCTTCTGTGTTAGCAAAAGTCTTTTGATCTTCTGCCTGGTAACCAAACTTCCCGACATTACTATAAATCCATTTTCCTAGAGTCTCGAATGTAATTATCACATGCTGTAAACTCGAGACACTTCAGCAACAAAGTTGTTAATTCATTGTCTGGAGATAGATGCACATATCTACTTAAAAATTTGTGTATTTTAGCAAGTATATATAGGATAGATGATTGAAATTGCAGCATTTATTCTGTCTTGAGGTATTTGCTTATGTCTCTATATACAACAGGTAATTTTTGCAGCAGTGAAAAGAGTTTTTTTATTTTTATGATTAAAGAATGACAAGCCAACAGCAGATTAAGTTCCTCTGTGTCCTTGAAGAACTTTGTTAGAAAATGAGAATTGTGTCTGAAATGTTGGGAAGATTTACATATCGTACAAGGACAGTCTTCCATGAATTTTGACTAAAGAGACAAACCCATACATGGTGCAGGAAAAAAAGTGGTAGAAGCCATACAGCACGACCTGTAACCAAAAGATGATAGTTTCTTCCTCAAATACTGTAAGAGTGGAGAAAGTAAATTTTCATTTGAGTGGTTCCACGTGGTGAGGAGGTCCAGCCAACACAGACACCCAAGGTTCCTGCACCATTACCACAGAAGCTAAATAAAATTTTGACTTCTTCCTGTCCCTGCAAATTTGCCATAAACAGAGCTACACCAACATCTGGGACCACCAGGCATCTTTCAAGATCTTCTTACACATGGAAAAACAAGGTCAAAGAACCTGAGATTTTCCCATCTTACGAACCACTTCATAAGCATACTTTCAACCTGTCTTGGAGTATCCTTACAGTCACAAAGCAAATAAGAAGAGCCAAGTACTCAATCCTCAGCCTCAGTTCCCAGATTTGAGGATGCTAGTCAAGATCTACAGGGCACTTTGGAGTGAGTTCTCTAAGTGGCAGCTGAAGCAGAGGAGAGGCACTGGAGTTGAGTCAATATTACCATCATGAAACTTAAACCAAGGACAGAGAGAACAGACACAGCAGAGCCCCAGCACAACACAACCTCCCATGCAGAGTTCTGAAAATATAACTGAATCTGAGCCCCACTGCTGCTCCAGAGCAGCAGCCCAGAGGCCAGAGCACCTTTTTCAGCATCCATCCCTTCTGAGAGAGCTGCAGTTTTTTCCAAAAGGCTTTAGTCTCTCTGGCTCTGTAGTGCCGGTAATGAGAACATAACAATTTTACTGAAGTATTTCCCTATCTTCCACTTCAGAAAGTGGGTTGAATGCTCAAGATAGACCACCAAGAGCTAAAACCACTGTGGCTGGAGCAGTTTTATAACCAGGAAGACTGCTGGCTGTTGTTGCTTTGCCAGGCATCTTTGGTACAGTAGTGAGCACTTCCCAGCTTCTTCTTCTGTCAAAGTCAGGGGAGGAAAAAATCCAGCATCAAACTATACTGATGCAAATTCAATTGCACTTGTAATAATAGCTGTCATCCTTATCACTTTCCCTGAGAATGTTTTCTGAGTATCCTCCTTTTCTCCTATAATGACAAAAAATATATATTTGAATTCTTTTCTCATAGCTTATTCAGTGTTTTGAATCCTGATATGAAGGGAGAATAACATTATGCACCATTTTATGGAGATAATGGGAGTAGTTCCAGCAGTGGGCAGCTTCCCTCTGATGGTTTTATATTAATGCATTGGTCAACAAAGGGAGCAATACCTTATTGTGAAATGTTCTATTCAATAACTTTATGAAATTTCACAGATCTGATGAAAACCCAGCCAAATAATTTTTATACTAAAAATATCCAGAAAAGTTACTACAAATCTACAAAAGTATTTATTCCCCATCCCCCAAAACATTAAGTGCCCTTTACTTGTTCACCTTCCCCACCCCCTGCAGAGTTAAATGTCATTGCATTTCCAGATGTGAAAGCTCTCCTTTCTAGTATCTCAGCTCATTCAGAAATGAAAATTTATGCCATGAAAATTTCACATTTATCTATAATATTGCACTTCACTGAGAATCTAAGTACCTTGTATTTTAAAATAGGATGCTTTATGATCCAGCTCCTCCTGAAGTGGCTGGTAGAATAGCACCCAGTATGATACTTCCACAGTGTTTTGGGTATTGTATCTGTGAGAAGGTATTCTCCAGAACTTCCCTGCTAACAAGCAGGGGGAATTTTTAACAGAGAACAGAGAACACAAGGGTTGCAGAAACAAGAGATTATTAATCCCCTCTCCCTGTCACATGCCCACGTTCTTTTTTCCTATACATTGATGTAAAAATCTTCAACTGCTCTTTTTTATTCAATACTTTGTTTGGTTTTTTTTCCTATGGCTTGGAGACGTGTATCCAAAATGGAATACATCATGCATGTCTCCAAGGCCTTTCATGATCAGGAATTCAAAAGGAAAATGGGAACATAAACAGGGGAAAGCACTCTTGGAGGCAACAATTCCAATGTTACAGACTAGCTGATGCTAACAGAGTGGCAGCAGTTCACACATTATTCACAAGGACAAAATTTGCAATGTTTTTCAGAATTCTACTCTAATTTCAGTGCTTGCTCTGCTGCACCAGAAACATCCAACAGTTTCTGATACCAACAGAAGAGGGTGTCTGTCCTCTGTACTTTGCAAAAATCAACAAAACACTGAGTGATCATCTGAATTGCCTTATTTCTGTATCTTAGAGTTTTAGTGAAGAAGAGAAATTTAAAGGCAGAAGGCAATAAGCACACTATACAAGCAGACATATCTTGTCTATTTTTGTATTCTGCAACCTTTTTTTAATGCAAGGCTTAAATAGGTCAAATTAGAATTAAAATATCATTTTTGTAATGATGATTTTGCTAAGAACTCCTAAGATTACTGTAATCACATTGACGTCCTCTATAATAGATTTCAGTCTTTTTGCATTTATATATTTATCTGGTTTGCACTTAGGCAGACCTCCTTCTTAAGGAAAACCTTTCAGTTTGACTCATTTTACATTCCTACCTTTAAAAAAACCCATACCACCTTTAACATTTAGATTATCTACACTGTAAAATAAAAATTCAAATTACCATCGCAAAATCTAATGGGATCATGTCGTTTAAATTCACTGAAAAACTAAGGTCATACTGCTCAGCCAATAAAGGTTTAAAGTGGGAACATTAAAAGAAAGAAAATGGGCAGTAAAACATCCTGAGGAGAAACGTAGATTGTTTTCTTTTTTTCTTACTTAGAAGGCAGAGATGGCAGTAGGACACACAGGAAAGGTGCTCAGCATGGAATAACTCCAAGGAATCTCCACTGGCTTCAGCAGAAGGAAATTATAGTAATGTGGAATGGAAAAAAACTACTTCTTCAAAACTTAAGAGCTGCCTTTATCTGCCGACTTCCCCTTGAGCTAAGACTAAGAAAAAAATAGTCATAGAGCAAGGAAAAGGAAACCAAGGAAAACGTCTGCCCTCCCACTAAGACAACAGTCCCTTCTAAATAACTCAGTCAAGGACAACACCTCCTTACATATTTTTCATGCAGAAATGCTGATTTTGCACTCTGAGACAAGCGATACCCAACAGCTCTGGTGAATGCACTGAACACTCAGGCTGCGTCTGCCCGCTCCAGTCTGTACACTAGGACTATCCTCAGCACTTTGCCTCTGGAATATCACTTCTGCAGCAGCCTGGGAGACCACCAGCAGCTGTCCCATCACTGCTGGGCTAAGCCCAGCATCCCCAAGCCCCTCAAGGTCAGGAAATAAAGGACTGCATTTGATATTCCTGTTCTAATAACAGTGAAGAGAGCACTAAGGTCTCCCTGGGCGGTGCTTCAATTCAAAGCTGTCAGTTCTCTGCCAGCACTTACAGCAGAGTAGCATCACATTGCTTGTAAATGATGAAAGATTGCCTAATTCTTGCCTAGTTTGTTCCCATACATCTGCAGAATGGGATGTGTGGGTGACAAGTGACAAAGAATCAAAGTGTTTTAAAGCAATAGTTCACCCTGCAGGAAACCACAGCTTCACCTGCTTGTCTTGGTGGCTCAAGGAATATGCTCCAGAGAACAGAAATAAATTAGAATTGTCAACATCCTTAGCATGCAACAGACCTTAGAAGCAACAATGATATTGTCACGTCCCTCTCCCAAATAGTTACAGTTGTTGCTTTACGAAGACACTGAGGGGCTCGTTCCGTTTCAAACATATTTTATTAATGAGTTATTCCACGGAACAGCTTGATAACATCTCCTTCCTGTGCTGTCAGTGGAAGAGGCAGCAAGCTTCAGTCAGTACACTTCCACGGGGTTTTTCATGTGTTGTGTCAGGTGATAAATATCTGTCTGCACTAAGCCAGATACTTCAAGGAGACTGCTTGATATTTGCAAACTTTGAAAAATGAATGACAACACATCAATTGTACTTAGATTGAAGAACACAGCTATGCAGATAGAGCAGATTGTTTTTAAAGATATAACACTAAAAAATGCCATGCTCTTATTTCCTGGGGGGAAAAAAAATTGAGCTTTCTCTGTTTCTAATTATGTTGGGTCATTTTTAGATCGAAAGTATTTTGTCTAACGTGGTAGACTGGAAAAAAATAAAATGAGTGAAATTTTTCAGATAACAATATCCTTTTTCCTATTCGCAAAATAACCAACAAAGACATTGGCAAATCAAGAACACTAGCAAAAAAAAACCCCAATAGCAGGAGTACATCTGTGTAATGTAACAGTAAATTGATGGAGTACTTTTCACACAGTCTCCATGGTCTTGTATAATAATCAATTCTTTGGATACTCTGATTAATGCACAAATACAGCTGAAGAATTGACAAAAATAATTTTAAAAGAGAATGGAGGGAAAGGGAAGGGAGTATTCATTGAAGTTTAAAAATAAATTTATCCTGAGCTGTGTTTATTTCCCACATAAATTTTCTTGGCTCACATTACAATCACCCTCAAAAATCATCTGTTAATTTTGAATGCAAGAAACCTGATGAACGTCAAATCTTAAGTTTAACAAAAATTTGTGAACAATCTAAACTACCAAACTAGGACAGGACAAAGCTACACCTGTCAACCAACTCCAATACAGTCCTACTTTTATCCCTGTCAGATTTCATGTTACCCTTTTGGCTTAAGCAGGGCTTAAGAGTTCCTATTGGTTTCACTGTCATAATTGAGCTGCCCTGCAAATTTAAAGCTGGACCATTTTCTCTCCAGCTCTCCAATAATGACCCACATCTGCTTAGCATTACCACAATCCACACAATGCATCAGAGGTAAAAACCAGGCTGTTTATTCCGGTTTTTAATGTGACTTCACTTGATTGTTCAGTTTCAGTGCTTCACTGGCTGCCTAATTGCATTACCAAGGCTGTCAATCACAGTATCACCAAATACAGTAAAGCATTTCTTGAAAACACACTTCTTAACTTATAATTAATTGACCTTGTGAAAATTCTTTAGATTTTTTGATTTTGCAAAGCTCATCTTCAGACTACTCTTTTTCTGTAGTACCCAACACCTTGTTTGCTTTCAAAACATTAATTCATGTGTTCTGCAGATAAATTATAATGCTTGGAATGCCAGCAGCCTAGTCTTATTCAGACTATACCAAGAGCAGTCTGAAAAGTTGCACACTTTTTCATTAAAAAGTCTGCATGTTTGTTCAAGAAATTAGTAGCACTAATTAAATCAATATTTTACTGATCCTTCCCCACAGACTTCCTGTTCTTATTCAAGCATTCATGCCTCACTGTCCAGGCTGGGTTACTGCTACAGTTACAGGCTGCTCTGGATGGATCTGCACAGATCCCTCAGACAGATACATGGCTGGTTCCATTTGCAGAAGTAATGAGTATCTTTGTTAGACAGACTTACAATAAAAATGAAATACTGACAGCAATTTAAACAGCAGCACTTAATCCTTAAATACCTCTGTTTATTAAGAACTGGTGCAGAGAGTGCCCTGAACTCCAAGACAACAAAATCCACATGTGGTCTAATCAGTCTGGGACCAGGAAAAAGATATAACCACATCATGCAGTCATCTTGTGCAAACTAATTAGACCTAATGCAACTGATTGGATTTGGTGCACTTCAACTGAAACCAGACATGAGGCTCCCAGACTTGAGCTGCTGAGGGATGGAGTGGCAGCATGGACTGGGGCACGAGGCAGCACCTTCTGTCAGGGGCAACTAAGGCTTAGGATGCTCCATTAAAAGCAAAGTAGGTCTTTTAGCTAGTTACCTTAGAGGACAAAAGGCAACCAGAGCTGGAAACTCAGGCTGTGGAAGGGGTAACGGTGAAGGTGGTATCTGCTGTTCCCATCCCTCACCTTCTCAAAAGAGCTTCGTTTATGGTAGGGAAAGATGTTTCAGACAGAGCTGAGTAACCACCTCAAGCAGGAAATAAGGGAACAACAAGAAACAGCTAGTAATAGAAACCATTAGTCATCAGAAGTGGAATGAAGTCACATAAGTTATGTCTCGCAGAGACAACAAAGGCACAGAGTCACACTGAGACAGGTGGGGAACAGAAAAAGGGGAGGGAAAAGTTCTTCAGCGGAATATTTCAGCCGGACAGACAACAAAGAAAGAATCATATTTTTCTCCGTATTAGATATAGGATAAATCACATTGTGAAAATAAGACAAATAATTTCCTTCAAATATCAGTAGGAACACAATGTTGACCTCAGGAAAAAAAAAAAGCAGGTGAAATAATGGAAATAGAGGACAAAGGAAGAGAGGATATTTTTACAACTGAAGAATGAAAAAAAAAAGGCAGAGCACATTAAATCCAAGAATCTAGGCATAAAATTACAGATCCAGTAGTGATTTGGTTGCCTTTTTCTTCCTTTTAAATTACCAAAATTGTGGATAAGTTTCATATGTAGAGACTTACAATGTAAGCACTTGCATTTAGGTGGGAAGAGGTGAGGAGAATGATCTGGACAATTTCTACATGGCTGTTCAACTGATTGCTTCAGAATGTCAGGGCAGTTTTCATCCCTCAGATATAAAGCTGTAGGTTTCCATTCTAAGGAGAAGTTTACTCTGATAAATACTGGACCAAGAACTCTATGTTTATAGTCTGCCACTGGGTGCTAATATCACAAAATAATTTTACATTGTTAGTTGATATTTTTATCTCGCATGAGTCAATTAAACTGAGACACAAGAAGTAAACTGCCAAAAGTAGAAGTGGGGCTGCACTAGCAAACATTTATAGCTGCACTCAAAACATTGATCACTGGTTACAGGAGGAAAGTCAGATATCATGTTGTCAGGTCAGGCTGTTCTATTTCCTGCAAGTAAACCTGGAGAATCCTTTTCCTTGTTGTTATTGTTGCTCTTTGAGGATTTTGTCTTTTTTTTTAAATAAGGTGTTAAGCACCAGGCCAAAACAAGTGTTTCTCAAATAAAAGCAGGGCACATATTTTTATGCCGGACAACTTTCATTGTAGAAGGTCATTTCTATATAAAAAAAACCAAACCAAAACACTAAAGAAAACCAGGCAAATGTGAAGTTATCAACCAACACTGTTTTTGAAGACAATATTGAGGTTTCTCTGAATTGCTTGGCTACTCAGATCTTTCTTTTCTTGTTTTCCAGTTTAAGCAAAGTAAAATAGATGTGGTTGCTGGTATTCACAGAGCTGCTGCCTTCCACCACTCCAACTGAAATGCACTTAAGCAACAGGAGGAGTGTGCATTCACATGAAATTTTACTGGCATAAGCTGGTTTGGGATGCATAGATGATCCAGTAGTAGATAAACAGGGATTTTAGCAGTCACACCAAGAAGGCAATTTTAGTAGCTGTTACACCTTTGGCATTAAGTACTTTTTTAAGCTCTACAAGAGAATACTGAAGATATGACATTTCAATGTAGATGGATGATATAAGCAGGCATGGGCTTTTTTTTTGTCTTAAATTGTTACCTAAAGTTCATGAAAAATGTGACTGATCTACACACTGATATTCACCTGCTGTACTTCATACATACCTTTATTTTAATGGAGTGAAAACACACTCACGTGTTTCTTCCACTCAAGTATGAGATCATGACTACTGTATATTTTTACTGTGAAACATTAAATAGATTAAAGCCAAAAAGACAATTTAGACTGTCTGAGCTGCCCATCTCAAGCAAGTTTTCCCTCCCCCCAAGTCTGGCTAAGCAGTGGTGACAGCTTTGCTGCAGTGGCATTCACAACTGGCTTCAGGCACTAGGGTTTGTGATCGCTGCAGCTGATGTGGCAGATTTAACCTGAGATATGATAAGTTAAAATAAACAGGGTGTGATGGAGCTGACAAAATGGGCATCTGGAAAAAAACACCATGATCATGACAAAAAAAAAAAAAGAGGATATTATCCAATACAAACCTTCAAATACTGTGTTTTTCAAGCAACATGTATTGATAGATTTTAGCTTTACTGCCTAAACTAATCTACTGGTTTTGAAACAGAGTTTCAATATTTATAATTAGATTTAGCTCTGACTGGAACTCTCTGAATCCAGCCATTCCTACCAATGTTTCCTCTGTACAGTCTATAACTAAAAGTCAAAAGTATATTTTTTTAAATAGTCGCAATTGCCTGGAAATTCCAGAAACAGATAAACTCTTCTTCCTCACAGTGCAAAGTCTTTCTAATTACAACTAGGAAAAGAAGTGGTGCCTGGTTCACTTTTACCACTTATCTCAATGCTGCTGAGATGGTAACATTTTCCATTGCATTGATCAGTGTGTGCAGGGGAATTTCCAGAGGATCCGCTTACATGGCCCTACCAGTTATGAAGGAACTTGCATCTGTCAGTGCAAAAAGCAGGAAATCATGTGGCACATCAGCTCTGTTTCAACGTTAGCCACACACTGGGTTGACTGTTCCTGGATTTTGCCTACCTTAAAACTTTTATTTCACCAAATTCCTGTTAAGACGGCAGGAACGTCAGTCAAAAGGATCACAGGTTAGAAATTACTCACTGCCATTTCCCGGTTAAAAGTCTTCACATGATAATCACTTGGGAAGTTCTTTTTACTGGGGCTGTTGTTGCCACACTTGAGGAGTTTTGGTGGAAAAGCTGCTTCTAAAAAGCATAATCTTTACAAACCCACATGTCCCAAGCGTGGGACAATGTGTAGTGCAGGATGGCCAGATTGGGACCAGCTGATGCCTTTTTACTTGATTTGCATTTTCCTAGCTCAAGGTGATGCTCTGTTACTCACATTGATGATTCAAAGATCACGTATGTTGTGAAAACAGTGAATTCAGGAGGTCAAGGGCATGAGATCTGAGCAGAAAAAAGGAGCAAATAAATCTATTAAAATAATATTCAGAGATACACAGTTACAATCATGAATACTTTTCCATTTCTTTTCTTCCAGTTGGCCATGTTGTTGATTAAATAAAACTGTGCATAAAGATCAGTTATGAAGGATGCTACAGATGAGGAGTATTAGCCCAGGAAGAGAATCTTAATAAATTGCAAATGCAATTTATTTTATATTAAAATTTAATCAGATTAATCTATTTCTAATACTGTATGCTAACAACTTGGGCACATAGTCCCTCCCATGATATTACTGTCACTCTCATAATGCTACTTGATTTATGTGATATTAAGCAGCAGTTGAAAGACAGACACATTAGAGATGCAACTGTCTCTAAAATTCTTATTAAGAGAACTATATCTTTTTTCAATTGTGTTGTAAAATTTCTATCAGACATTTTACAGCCAACGTCTTGGAGCTAAAATACAAGCAATAGATTCTTTAGTTACTTACTTCATCTGTTGTAGTAAAGGAAGCAATAAAAATAGCAGGCACATGGACAAAGCCACTGTCTTTCAATATTTGTCTGAATTTTTTGACATCACTTCTTTAATACTGCATTGAGTTTGGTCTTACAACCATTTAAGACAAGACAGAAAAAGAACTTCCCATCATGCAGGCACACGGGGCTCTCCAGAGCCGTAGCTCCAGGCTCACAAGGAAGGTCAGGGTGGAAAGGGACTGGGCTTCAGCACAGTGCTGAAAGGAGAAAAACTGCTGGAGGGGAAGTTTCCGCAAAAGGAAACGCCAAGAAACCTTTTACTTCTCAGATGCTGTCACAAGAAGGTCAGTTGCATCCAGGCTTTGGATCTCTCTTAAGAAAGATAAATTTTGATTTCAAGAAAAGGATGCAACAGTGTTGGAGTTAGTTCCCAAGCTACGTGCCTTCTGTGCAAACCCTCTGGGCCACATCCCATATTTCAGCAGCAGGGTTTATTGCCAGCACAAGCACCCAGTAATGACAACAGGCTCCAGACTGGAAATAAAAGTGTTTGTCCTTCCTGCCAGATTCAAATGGAGAGAAGCCCTGCTAGCCAGTGTCACATCTGAGCATTCCCAAGGAATGCACAGTATCCACATGGGATACTGCAGCCAAAGGTGTACTCCCTGAGCCGGTAGTGCTAAGGACTTTTTCCATGTTTTCCAGCTCTTTTTCCCAATCTAGCTTTGTGCCACCTATCCCCCAAACCTGTACTGGCACTTGGCAGCTCACCCCCATAAGCCAGCTAGATCTCAGCAGGGGCACAATCCCATTGATGCTTCCACTGGGCTCCATGACTGAGCAAGAGCAGGCTCTGGCACGAGAGGATTTGCTGCCCAAAGCTAAGAGGAAAACGTTCAAGAGGAGCAGTGTCTGTGTCTCTGGCAGCCACGGGTGGGTGTCCTAATCCATCTTCAGTGCAGATTCAACCATCCTTTTACACCTGATAACTGGCCAATGCTTGCACTCGTTGTGGTTTAGCCCAAGCCAACAAATCCCCACACAGTCAAACATTCACTTCCCCCACTGGACTGGGAAGAGACTTGGAAAAGTAAAATAAAGAAAATTTGTGGGTTGAATTAAAAACAGTTTAGTAACTCACATAAAATTATTAATAATAATCATAATTGCAATGAAAAGGAAAATAGCAAAAATGTAACAGAATTCCAAGAAAAAGAAATGATGCAAGTGAAAACAATTGCTCACCATGAACTACTGATGCCCAGTCCCTGAGCAGCAGCCTCTGGACAGCTTTCCCACTAATTTATGTGCTGAGCATGACTCAGCATGGTTTGGGATATCCCTTGGGTCAGTTGGGGTCGGCTTTCCCATCTCCATCCTCTCCCAGCTTCTTGTACCCCCAGCCTCTGTGCTGGTGGGGTGGGGTGAAAAGCTGAAAAATCCTTGACTTAGTGCAAGCACTGCTCAGTAACAACTAAAACATCCCTTTGTTCTCAACATTATTCTCATCCTAAATCCAAAGCACACATCCTAAATCCAAAGCTGTAGTGGCTGCTAGGAAGAAAATTAATTCTATCCCTGCTGAACCCAGGACACCACTATAGTTTGCAAATGAATTGCAGGACTGTATTCATGTTAATCACACAATTGCCAATAGAAAAGGCACTGAAAGTTTTTAAAAGTTTTAATACCACATTCTTCTTACTTCTCAACAACATCTTCCTGTGTAACTACCTACAGAGATCTGCAGTGTAACTCATGCAATGGACATGGAAATATCACTACCTTGTGTACCTTCAGCAGAGATTTAGACTCACTCTTGGCTGCTAGTACTAGTTTATTTCAGTGGTTGTACAAACAGCCTGCTCAAGCTTGAGCCGTGGGGTAACACCACAATTCTTCATTGAAAAAAGCTCTGGTTGCAAATGAGAGGAGAGACTACATGCCAATTAATTAATTACCTAATTAATAACCCAGAATTACTCTGACAAATGAGATCTTCCCATGCATTAAGGTGCATGGGCAAAGATCCCTTCCCAGCACAGCTGGCACTGCTGTCCCTGAGCTCTCTGAGCATCTGCCAGGACAAAAGCACAGCTACAAGCAGGACCTCCCTTTCTTCATCTCATAACTATCTGTCACAAGTCACTGTAAAATAAAATAAGGTGACCCAGGAGAATGAAGCCAGCAAGGGCATTTATTCATCCTTTATATTGATAGATGAAGATAGGACAGTATAAAAATGGCCTAGAAAAAATTTAACTGACATCCAGCTGCTTGAATGGTGCCCTCAGCCAAAGTTCCTACCTACGCTTGTCTCCAGGTGTTAGTATTTAAAATGTCTCCAGGTGTTTGTATTTGCTCATATTCAGTCCTAAATCAAAAGGAAGTAAAATAAAACCTTCAAGAAAAAAAAAGCAAAACAAAAAACAAAC
>VZTJ01000480.1:595962-606909 GCA_013397795.1 Orthonyx spaldingii | reverse complement strand
AAAAAAAAAAAAAAAAGGCAGAAAGGAAAACTTTAAACACCAAGAATTACACCTGTAGTTACAAAAACTTCCTTCCCTTTGGCAAGGTGACAAACTCATCTGCTCTCTCTTTCCCTTTGCTGACTCCAGGGTCAGTTGACTGATTCCACACCATCTTTAATTTGACATTAATGTAAACGCCGGCTGATCTGCCCCCACTGACACCACATGCCCTCACAACACCCCCGTGGGGCTGTCTCAGCCTGGGGAGAGGCAAAGCTGTGTGCTCCCCAAAGCCACCATATGGCTGTGGCAGTGTAAGCTCTCCCTGTCCCAGCTGGCTCCACACAAGTTCCTACTCCAGACTCAAGGGAGCATTTCATGTTCAGCTTTCTAGTTAAGGGTATTCATTTTCCATGGATGCTGGCAAAAGCCAGAATTTGTATATCCCCGTGTGGGAGGCTGACATACAGAAGGATGTCTCCATGCCTATCACCTCCAGTTCTGATTTTCACCCCTAGATCCAAAGCATCCATAGGGAAGATCATCACTGACATTTTTCCCCCTGTTCTATCTGCCGGAAAAGCTGTCGCCCAGAGAGGGAACTGACTCACTCAACAGTTCAAAGGCTGAGCTGGATATATGATGCTCTACCCACATTTCAACTAAGAAAGGCTAGGGGATTTCTAGGTGCCCCTTTCATCACACTGCATGCGTTCAGTGGGAATCTGGCAGATAAATTTGGTAAAACTGGCTCTGGCCTCACAATGCCATCCATCAGCACAGGCCTCAGTGGAGCTTCATTGACTGCAGAGAAATTTCATGAAGGCAGCATCTTACAAAAACATGGGTGTTATTAAAAGTAAGTAGATTTGTCTGAGAGTGAGCACATATTTCATGACAACACAGCACTATTTAAAGAACATTTTTTTCTTTTCCCTCCTTCAGAAGAAGGGTATTATTTGTTTTATAATGTAGCTCAAAATACCTCTTTAAAATCCATAAGATACTATGGAAGTTGACAGGTCCACGACGAATAGCTTCTCCTCCAGATTAATTTCTTTTTTATTCCCTAGGTGAAGCACACAGCAGCAAGCTTTGTACAAAAGTGGGTTAAAAGTAAATGCTTTTAAAATGAGGATTGTTGTAATGCATAGCTCTGAAGGAATTGTAAGTCTGCTTTCTAAATATGAATAAGTGAGATATAAAAAAAAACCCAAAACAAAACCTGCAATGTATCAGGAACATTTATGAAGAATAAATAATACATGTAATTAAAAACAGGTGGGTGGCACCCCTGCTTTCCAAACTAAAATAACAAGAAATTATGTCACATTGTGGACTTATACTTGTACTCTCAAGTATTTTAATTTTTTTAAATGAAGGTTGGTTTCAAGTCATATTTGGCTACACCCTTGAAAACATAATAATAAAATTGTCACATCAAACTTTATAAACTGTATTTTAAGACACCATTTACTCCCTCCTCCTTAAAATTAATATTTTAATAAGTAGAACAGAGAAACTGTGTCTTTAAGTCACAGTGAATTTTTGCCATGGAGTATCATAAACCTCCTGAAACCACAGAGAAATGCTGAGTTTCCTACAGCATATACTACAGTTTCATTAACCTGAGTTGCCAAATCATGAGCAGATGGAGTTCAGGACAACTTTAGTTGTGCTGGTGTCCAAACTGTTTTTAAATACTTCTTTATTTGATAATCAAGTGCTCTTTCTTTTATTAATCTCATTGTTAACAATCTTATCAATCTTTATGAATCCTTATTATTACTGCAGCAATAAGATAATCTTAATGTTTATTATTAATTTTAAAGTGATAATGAAATCTCTAATGAGCTATAGGGATGAAGAGAACATTCCTCAAAAGTCCTTCTCTGAAAAGGTCATTCTTATCAGCAACTCTTCTATATACTTAAAACTGATTGTGGCATTCAGCAAGTTTCATTTCTCAGCTAAATTATTCAACACCTGTAGGAAGCCATTCTGAAAGCTTTTTACACAGCATGAGATGAAGCACAAGTGGTACAGGGACGAATATTTGAAATTACAAAGTTACTAAGGCAGCTGAACATCCAGCCAAAATGAGTGCCAGAAAGAAAAACAGCTGGCTAAACTCAAGGAAAAGTCAAGAGAAGCAGGCACTTAGAAGACAAACAGACTCCAAGTGTACTGATTCCAAGGGCATCTCTCCTCAACACTGATAAATCATTTTCTTGACAGATTTTTTTTTTTGTCCTGTTCTCTGCTTATTTAATGCCTATGCATAAAAGTGTGCAGTCTTTGGGATTTTGACCCCTTTCCTCACCACCCCCAGTCCCCTGTCCTGCCCTGGCCCTGCAGGAATTATTGCTGTTGCATTCCCACTCCTCAAGGAGCAAGGCACTCATCCAGAACCTTTTCATTGGTAACTCAGCGGCCCTTGTGTCTGGGCAAGCCAAGGGTTGATCCACTGGCACTATTCTCTAGAGAACAGTTTCTCTGTGCCCAACACTTGACTGCTTTCTGCACAGCTCTGGATTTAAGGGCAGCTCTGGGCTGGTGAAACATTCCAGCTCCTGTGGCAAGTGCCGTGGAAGTGAGCGACGATGCCTTGACGGTGGCTGTACCCAGAACACAGGGCCTGATTCAGGGAGAGGAAATACCACCAAGGAAGAAGATCTTTGGAAACAGAGACCACTTTTGCCAAGAGAACAAAAAAAAAAAATCTGATATTCATTACCAATAGTTCAAATTCCTTTCCATTAGATTTTTAACTATAGCAATGCCACCACAAGCAAACCAACATACAAACCCTCCAAACAGCAAGCAAAAAGCAACCAAATCCACTGCCACAATTGCCAGGTATGTACAAACACAAAATCAAACTCTGTGCCAGCTTCTGTCATGTTATCTCAACAATGGGAAAAAAATGCTATACCTACACACATTAAATTTTCAGATCTCACTAAGCAAGCACAAGAGATTTCTGCAGCATTTTCATGCTGCTGTCATATTTGCATCGACTTCCTTTTGAAGTTTCTATGAGAAAACACAGAGATAAAAGATCAACTGATGTTCTTGTGCAAAACACTGAAGTTCAGATAAGGGAGGATTATCAGACTTACATTTGGCTTTGCAGGAAAACACAGTATATGAAACTTCTGAAAATACCAGTTAGGTTGTAAAAGGCAGGACTATAACTATTGTAGGCAGACTTTTAAGGGGTTATCTGATGAAAACATATCATAATAAAGTGCAGTGCAGTGTAACCAAATTAATGTATACCTGTCTGAAAGAAAAAACCAAAAAACAAATTATTTTGATTTTATATCCTAAACCAAAGGGATTGAGTCTTAAAAATTTGAGTGGAAAAGAAAAGTAATTTTATTCGAATAATAAACTTTCCTAAGAAAATTGATGTGCTGCATTTATTTTTATCAGCTGACCTCTGTAATACTTTCCTAAACCCCGTAATACAATTATGAGCTTCCACATTAGAAGTGAAAAGATCATTGAATGTTTTAACCTTCCAGAAAAGAGAAAATAAAGCAACCTTTAAATTAAAGATAGAACTTGATAACCTACAATTATTTAATTTCTACATCAACATTTTGCATTATGTTCCAGGGATATTTTCCTTTATCATTTATGCTTTAATAGCCTAATGCAAAATATATTATCAGCAAATAATTAACTGGATAAAAAATATGCAAACTATTGGCAAATTTTTAAGTGTAGAATGAGGAATCATTTTACATTCCTCAAAGTAAAAAATGCAGTCCAAAATTAATTCTGAAATTTATTTTCTGTTTTAAAAAGTTATAAACAGAAGTTATGTTTTAAAAGACAAAAACCACACATCATTAAACAGTTAAATATTTAAGTTCCCTTAAATAACTGAGTAAAACTTGTCAGGTTTCAGATGATATATTAAAAAAAAGTTTTGTACTAAATTTTCATCTGTAGATAAGGAAAACATGAGAAGTTCTCTTCATTATTTGAATAGATGTTATAGTCTTTAAAAGACTGGGTTTGTGTTGTTTGTTGAATGTGCACATTGAATTTTCATAGCACACAAACAAATACTTCTGCTTCAGATATTTCAGCTCTGATGGGGACTGGAGCTATGGGAAGTAGAATATCCTGGAGGGGAACAGCTCAGGGTATTTATGAGCACAACTGGAAACAGAGGAGACTGAAGTACCTTGTAAGATTTCTTACCAAACTTTGGAGACTTAAGACTGTGTTAAGACTTCAGAAGTTTTGCTACCGTCTTGGCTTCCTGTTGTGGTGCTTTGTCAGGAGTCTCTCAGTGATGCTCTAAGGCAGAAGCTGCACTGGATCCGAGTGGATTTGCCAGATCTAACCCACACCTGATCCATCAGCACAAACGTTGCTATTGTTGCAATGCCTCACTGGATCAAATCCCTCAAAGCAGTTCCTAATTTCACTGCAAGGAAATAAGCTATAAACCCCCCACACCAGCTAAGCCTGCCCCGTTTTCCGTGACCTGCCCGCTCTGACAGCTCAGAGTTCAGCCCTCAGTGCACAGGAGTGCTCCCACCACCTCTTCTCATCCTCTGCTGTGCCCCTGAAGCTGCTCCCCATCCCCTGCCATCAGCACTGTCCCTGGGCTGGCCCTGCTGCCTGCACAGCTGTCCCAACAGCATGGCACTGACACACAGCATCCCTTCTGCCTCACTGCCAGATTGCTCCAGCTTACCCTGAAACAGGTCAGCCGTCCCTGGTGTTATGACACTGTTCTTTCCTGGCTCCTGTGCTTTTTCCACCCAATTGTTCCCAGGAGCTTTGGCTTTGCTGTTCTCTTTGCTGTTCAGGCACAAGAGCGTCTCCTACTTAAATCACTGCTTCCCAGCTCCACCGACCTTGTTAGATCCAGGTTTCTGAGTTGTATTTCTGTTCACCACACAGGCCCTGCAGAACAGGCACTTGGCTGGCAGCACTGCTGCACTGCCTTGACTCACGACAGATCTGCTAAGCCACCTTGTCTGAAAATTTACTGCTGCAGTAGCTGGTTGTTCTTTACTTATTCTTTTCTACTCTCTTGCCAAAAGACTTAAGCCAGCTGTAAAACCCTCCACTCCCTTGCCCCAGGGGTCTAACTGCAAATACCATGACAGCAAAGTTCAGCCCAACACTATTAACAGGTACTTTCCAAGTGTCTCTGGAGAAAGAGGAAAAAAAAAAGAAAAAAGATGGAATAAACCCAAAATCTATATACTGCTACCATACAGCCAGAAAGCTGATGAACCTCACTACAAGGAAAAGCAAGAGTAAGGGGTGAGCAAGCTGCTAAAATGGGGAAAATATTGATCAACTATCTTTCCTCTATCTTAAAAAATATCATTAAAACATTTGTAACAAACAGAGGCTTTTAGAAAACTAATGCCATTTAAGAAAGAAACGCCCTGTCCTTTCAGATATAACAACAGCAATTCCCAAAACTTTAAAGCAATTTGTAGAGAGGCAAGACTCTTCAGTAAGAGAAGACAGGGCATGCTAACACAGCTAGCTCCCAACTCCCATGCTTTATGGGAATTTATTCTGATGCACTAAAGGCTTAGACACAATTTTACATCGCAGGTTACACCTTGGCCCTGCTTGGAACTCTGGTTCCAAATGTAATGGTGTTATCAAATGGTGCAATCAGCAGTGGGAGTGTTTGGAAGCAGACACTTCATTTGAACACTTTTCTAAATTTCAGCACAACACAACCACTAAAACGAAGAACAGTCCCACAGTGCACTTGAGTGGCTCTTGGGTTAGAGTGGGCAAGCAGTGACTGCAACAGGCTGGTTCACTTCTAGCAGATAAAAAGGAAGCTTCCTTTCTAAACAATCATTGCAGCAGTATCCAAAAATCTTGTTCTAAATGTGGTGAAGAGATATTTTGGGTGAATTTCTTCCCAAGGCCATCAAACCTGAAATGATGCAGGATGCTTAAAAGGAGCCCAAATCTACTTTATCCTCATCACTGCTCTTGTGACAAGTCAGGAAAGTATTTCCAGTGCCAGGGATTGTCCTAGGAGCTCCCACATGGGGTCTGCAAGGCACAAGGTGGGCTTATGCCCAACTACCAGCATCCCTTTGGGTGAGCAGAGCAGTGTTTTACCAAGACAGGAGGAAAGCCCAGCCTACCACCACAGCTTCCAACAGATGCTGTCTCTCCTAGAACACACCCCAGCATGAAAAAGTGTCAAATAGAGGATCTAGAAATTGCTCATTGCCTCAAGTTCCGCAAGAAACATTCAATGGAGGATGCCAGTGGCTCAAACTATTCTGTTTCCTTTTCTTTCATTAAGCTATCACATGCCAACAGCAATCTATCAGCTGTTGCTGCTTAAGGGTCATCTTTGTCTGACATTTTCAGTGAAAGATACAATTTTTATTTGCAGTTATTGCAGACTTTTATGATTCTAAAACACTAAGTTACTCTTTCCTTTGACATGTTTATGAAAAGGTGGGATTCTTATACCCCCTCTTTGCTCTCAATACCACTCAAAGAATCAAGATAGTTACAGGTGTGAACTGCAATCACAATTACAGTTTTCTTCATTTAAAATAATAAAAGGTAAGGAAATTCAGAGTTTCTGAGTCCTTTTAAAGGCATTCATATTTCTGCACTGAGACAGAGACACTCATGAGGGACATTGACAGATGTCATTTATTGGTATAATCTGCAAGTCCCACACTTGAGTTTCATAGCATTTTAAATGCCAAATGATACACTGCAGCAAAAATGCTCTTACAGATGGTTTCCTGTATATAGGAGCAATCTGTGGATAATGTTAATTGCATTACTTGATTCCTTAACAGAGAACTTGATGTCGCTACTTTAAATACCTCTGCACTTTACATACCTTCACACAACTGCACGGAAGAATTCAAGACACCCTGAGAGCATAATGTTGGCACCTCTAGCCTTTTTGGAGGTCCTCCTACAGCTATTAATTTATTCATTATTTCCTAATATTTTTTTGAAGTAGTGATGTTGACATTTGTATATTAAAATGTTTAAATATTAAACCTCACTTTCCATCCATAATTAGAGAAAATAGACATACACAAATGAAGTTTTCAAGAATAAAAGTTATGCCAACCTGCAGTGGTTCGACACTGGCTGAACACCAGGCACCCAGAGCAGCCACTGTCTCACCTTCCTTCTGCCATAGCTGGGCAGAGGAGAGAAGAGGAAAAAAATTAACAACGCTCCATGAGTTAAGGACCAGGAAAAAAACACTCCAAGGGCAAAACAGGCACAACTTAAAGGTACAAAGTGAATTTATTACTAAACAGAATTGGAGGAGGATAATGAGAAGTAAAATAAGCCTTTTAAAACACTCTCCTCCCCCCAGCCCCTCCCTCCTACCCACCAACAGCACAAGGGAATAGGGTGTGGGGGTTTGGTCAGTTCATCGCCCGAGTTCTTCTATTGCCCAGGGAGAGGAGTTCTTTCTCCTTTGAGGCCGTGGGGTCCCTCCCACGGGAGACAGTTCTCCGTGAACTTCTCCAGCGTGGCTCCAATCTCACAAGCAGCAGTTCTCCCAACACCGCTGCAGCGTGAGTCCCTCCCACGGGCACACAGTCCTCCCAAAACTGCTGTGGTGTGGGTCACTTGTCCACGGGGTGCAGTCCTCCAAGGACAGGCTGCTCCAGCCTGGGAGCAGGGCCCCCTCTCTCCCCCGGGTCTCCCACTGGATCAAAGCCTCCTCCAGGCATCCACCCGCTCCGGCGTGGGCACCTCCCCCAGGGGCTGCGGGTGGATCTCTGCTTCCCCTGTGGACCTCATGGGCTGCAGGGGGACAACCTTCACCATGGTGTTCACCATGGCCTGCAGAGGAACCTTGGCTCCGGTGCCTGGAGCACCTCCTCCCCCTCCTTCTCCACTGACCTTGGTGTCTCCACGTTGTTTCCCTCACATGTTCTCACCTCCTCCTCTTCTCTGACTCCAGGAAAAAAAACCTGTGTGCACTTTGTTTTGATTTTCTTCTTAAATACGTCATCACAGAGGCGTTACCAACCTCTCTAACGGGCCCAGCTTTGGCCAGCAGCACGTCCACCTTCAGAGCCATCAGGGATTGGCTCTGCCAGACATGGTGGAAGCTTCCAGCAGCTTCTCACAGAAGCCACTTCTGTGGCCCCCCTGCTACCAAAAACCACACTGTGCCAAGCCAACACACAACCTCAGAAACATCTGTCCTGCTCACTGAAAGAAGCCAGGTCCTCTGGGATTAGGCAGAAAGTGATAAATTTAGGGTCCAGAGCTGAAACCACAATAATAATATTACATACTCAGATCTGAAAAGACAATAGTCTTCTTGAAAGTGATTTCTGGAATGTATATTTTCTCTGCTTTCTTTTTCTAAAAATATTCCCCATTATTCTTACAATAAGAGACTAATGACAATAAGAATAATTTTCTCAGAGGGAGAATAATGTTTCAGTTTCTAAGTTTTTTGAATCCATGCATGAATAAAAATAGATTTTTCAAACAAAATGCTTTAATATCAAACATATCAAGATAACGAAGGAATCAAGAAATTCTGTCTCTTTCTATCAGTCTTAATTTAACCACAGAAATCAAGCATTTCATTTATTCCTTGGGAAACTAGTAAAGGTATTAAAAGCTGCTGTTACTGTTTGCTATTGGTACACCAAAGAGATTAAAGTTTACACCCCATTGCCAGAGATCCATTTATGTTGGAAACCTTTACTGCCATACCCAACAGAGATATTCACATTATCACAAGGATCTTACCCCAGAAGCACCCAGTGCTTAAACCCCTGCTCTAGTAGTGGCTACAGTGCCAAGTATAGCATTTGTCCAAATAAATCCAGGAATTCACCATTGCAATTCACACCCTGAACAATGGTTTGTGAGACAAGGCTGAAGATCACAGTGATCCACAAGATCAGTTATTGTCATTTTATTTGAAGGGAAAAAAGCCCAATAAGTCTAACAGATGAGTAACCTGATGTTCTCAAAACCATTACACCCAGTGGAACAAAACCGTATTAACAAGAGAAATTTCCCAAAACTTTCACCTTTCTTTGAAGAGTATTTTTCTCCTCATATATACCAGTTAATCCAAGAAATAAATACTTTCTTGTTTGCTTTTTTTTTTCTCACAGGTCTTGCATTCCTGAAAATACATACATTCAACAAGAAGGATGGAGGGAATTTCCCTTGGGTGTGGCTCTACAGTCTGCAGACCAAAGGAACATCACATAAGGAACAGCTGTAGAGTCAGACACACACACAGACTATGAAAAAGCAATATCCCCCATGCTGGGTTTTGCACAAGCACTCTGCCATCAGGCCAAGGCATGATGGGGAGCTGATAACCTCCTTTACTGGGCAGAGAGATTCTCAGGAGGAGAGTTGGAGTGAATCCGTCCTTACCTTGCACCTTCTCCATGAACCAACTACCTCACTACACCACAGTGTGAGTCCCAGTCGACACATAAACTGGGGATCCTGGGCTTTGCAAGAGGTTCTATGAGTACAGACATGACTGACCTGCTCAGAATCATTCAAGTGAGCCTTGTGCCTTCCAGGTAGCTCCAGCAGCAGGTAAGAGGGATGCTGGCACCCAGTAACTGCTACAGTTCCTTATACCATAGATGAAAGGTCACACAAAAAGTCCACAGCCATGGCACAATCCTATCCCTGCAAAAAGATTTTTGTTTTTCTGACTTTTAACTAGCTAAAAAAAACGCAATTCAGCAATTTGCTTCCAATTAATGATCCAGCTCCATGCATACTTCAAGCAGCAAATCACACAACAACAGCACAGCAGTCAGTGCAGCCACAGCAGAAATACAAGTTGAAGATGATGACTAAGATCCAAAGCAGCAGCAAAAGAACTGTTTATTCCCAAGCTTTTGTGCTCCCTCAATCCCTGAGCAGCCTGTGCTACTGGCAGGGTGGATGGGAACTGTTGCAAAGTGGCTCCAATGTACATCAGACCCAGTGACCTCAGAGCCTGGTGCAGTCAGTGACAACAGGTGGGTCAGGGCAGCCACATGAGGCTTGTTTGGGGAGCTTCTCATCACATTAAGGTTTTGAGACTTTCAAGTATGTCTGCTTGTTGGCCTCACCAGCTTTTTGATAGTTTTTGTAATAAAATAGAAGCCATTTGCAATTACAGGATTAATAGGAGCATTTTTAAAGCTGTTATTAGGATTGAGATGTTTTGTACAATGCTGTGTGTTGTTTAGAATATTATTTGTTTATTATTTCTTTTTACTATCCTGCATAAATTTAGATATGAATTTTAACACTAAAAAAGTTATACTTAAATCCTGGTGAACAATACACAAATGTCCTGTGTTTTAGCAGAGGCAGTTGATTCCGTTGCCAGTATCACACTGTTGTGACTCTCCTCCCACCTATTTTAGCTCAGTCATTTCCTTTAGGGATGAGGACAGACTGAATGGCCGTATTTAGTGAAACTACAGCCAAAGGCATGGTAACACCAGCATAACAAAGCTGCCCTCCAGAAGTATTACCCAGTTCTTCCTCTTCCTTTATTTTACAGATCAGCTTATGTGAAGTTATTTGAGAACAATTGTAAAATTGAGAGAGGTGATTTTTTTTTTTTTAATGCACAGCTTTTCTGTCTCTTTGTAATGTTTACAGCTTTCCTGTGTTGTTACCCTATGTAGTGGTTTGAGTTTGTTCACTAGAGTTTCTGGCTAAATGCCAGCACACTTACCAGATTTTATTCGATTTTGCTGTGAGATAAGGATTGGGAGTAGGTAAAGCAGGCTCAAACTTTAAAGAATATAAAGAAAGTTTATTAACAGACCTAAAAGGAAGGAAAAAAATTAAGAACCAGAACAAAACCATCAGAACACTTTTGCTCTTCCCACCTCTCCATTTTTTCAATGACAATACAAAAAAACAACACTTTGACTTTTAGTCAGTTTACCACTTCTAAATTAG
>VZTJ01000480.1:566430-595192 GCA_013397795.1 Orthonyx spaldingii | reverse complement strand
GGGGGGAGCCGGCCCGGCCTCTGCCCAGCCCGGAGCAAGGGCCCGGCTCCGCGAAGCTGACCTGGCCCGGCCCGGCCCGGCCCCTGCCCGCTGTAGTTAACATGTTTTGCCCAGCTGCATCGGAGCCGGAAAGCTCAGGCCGGGTCCTCCCCCACGCTCAGCTGCACTGCTGCAAAAAACCCTCTCCCCCTCCCCGCTCTGAGCGGGGAGGGGGGGAGGCAAAGGCTCGGTCTTACCAGAGAGAGAAGCACAGAACTTGCTTCTCTGGCAGCAGTAGGACAGGAAAAAAATGTTTTTTCTCAGGTGTCTCTCTCTTAAATATGGTTTTTTCCCTGGAGGCGGAACAACTTTTAATTGGATTATACACCCATCAATACTCAAAACTAGCTGGTCACTGGCTCTGTTTCCCAGGAAGCAAGGTGCACTGCTTCCTGTACTATAGGTCACTTGCAAGACTGACCCTTCCTCGGTAAACCACGACACCCAATAATCCAAACAGTGAAATTCAGTTGTCTTCTTCTGCGGAGAAGGAAGGTGGATGGTTTTATTGGAGCAATTATGGGGACCACTCCAAAAGCTTCCGGAAAGTTAAAATTCCTTCACAGCATGCAATTTCAATTCTAAAAGATCTACTTAAGGAATGTGTAACACCTGGCACTTAAATACTGATTTGGGAAAAGTATATATAGAAAAAATAAAAATCACAACTTGCTGGTCTTTTAGTTCTACTTACGCATAAAACATTTCCTTAAAAAACAGAAAACCACAAACAACATCCGGAAAATCCCCACATTCTGAGACAAAATATATGGAGTTTATCTATGGCAAAACTGTGGTTTACCTTTTTGTTAGCAATTACAGATCCTTAAGATTTACAATGTCAGTTCCTTCAGTTTCTGCTCATTGCCTCAGTCAGGCAAATTGGACACTCAACCTTACTGGAATCTGCTGGGTGAGGACAGCAGGATATTCGTCCTGTCATCTGAAATAGAGTTGATTAAATTTATTTATTAAGTCTCAAAACACATCAATATAAATACATCTAGATAGTTACTTGGGGTTCTTGACTAAACCTTTTGAGCAGCTTCCTTCTCTTCCTCTTCTCCCCCCACCCTGAAGCAGAAGTATTTCAGTGTGGGAATATTATTGCATGTCCAATGGGAGCTGCAAGTTCCACCATGTTTGAAAAACAAATCCTAAAATTTTGCAATTCTGAAATTAGACCATCACTACTAACACACCACTAAGAACAGCAGTAAATTGAACTACATTCTTCTGAAAATTGTCAAGACCAGGACTGAAGTGTATGCACAGAGTGAAATTTTTCTTTCCCTAAGCTCAGTGATGAACCCTGCACTGTCTTTTACTCCAGTACATAGAAGACTTGCATGTTTCATTGAATTCCACAAAACATTAAGAGCTGTAGTGTTTGTGTTGATAAAAACATGGGGAATAAAGTAATGGGAAATTAATATTATATTTCTGCAAAAATAGAGTAATCCAAATTCAAAACTCTTCAGCAGGTAAAAATATTTTTTTGATTTTATTAAAACCTGCAAGTTTATGTTCAGATAAGTAAGTTGGATGGGAGTTTTAGGTTTTTCACTAGTGTGTTAATAAGATCTTTTTAAAAATGTTTTTCTATGTTCCCAGTTTTGAGGATACAAGCGCCAACATAAAAATGCAAGCATTTCTAAAACAAAGGTGATATTTAATTTTACACAAGGCATTAAAATTACATCTCATTAGAATCATAGAATAGTTTCAGTTGGAAGAGACGTTAAAGCTCATCCAGACCAGCTTGCTTCCAAGCCCCGTCCAGCCTGGCCTTGGACACTTCCAGGGATGGGGCAGCCACAGCTTCTCTGGGCAACCTGTGCCAGGGCCTCTCCACCCCCACAGGGAAGAATTTCTTCCCAACATCTGACCTAATTTCTCCTCTTTCATTTTGAACCCAGTATTGCAGAAGTTTATCTACAGTTTATTACATTATGTGAGTGTGCTCAGGATAGAAAATTTGCCTGAGAGAAATGTGTAAGTGCAATTTCTGGGTTGTATGGAAATGGGCAATACAGCACTGGAACAAATAATGATCTCTTCAGATTTACACCTCCATTTCTGTATCTAATTAATATAGATAAGCACCCACACTTCTGAAGCAGTAGCTTTTCTGCAACTGCTTTACCCTCTGAAAACTTCTTCATAACATTTTCTGTATTAAATATAGTAAATCAGAACTATATTTCTTGCCATCAGCTCTCCAGCTCAGAAAGTAAAAGCAAAGGCTGCATACAAGATGGTCAGTATTTAAAAAGCTATTAAGATCCTATCCACTCACTTTTATAAGCACTCAGTGGGGATATAAAGGCTTCATTTTTCACAGCCTTCCCCCTGGGCCCTCTTCCCTGGGACAACAGATTTCATCAACATGAGATGCCAGGGAATAATTTCATGACTTAAAGGAAGAAGAGCCAAAGATAAACATCCAAAGATGTGGACACTTCCTAAAATACTGGAATGGTTTCTAAAAAGAAGGAATATAGGAAAGCAGAGGTGAGCAAGGGAGGACATGGAGGGGGAGCTTGTACTATTGGGAAGGTGCTTATCATTACAGCTGTGAGCACCAGGATCCACCAGAGTCAGGGGTATACCTCCCATTAAACACTATTAAATTTTAAAGAGCCACCATTAGTGCAGGAAAGCTCTGAGCCAGGGTGTGCTGCAGGCCAGGTTCCTCCGACAGAACAGCACTGCTTATCTCCAGCTTCCATCTTTCCCTGGCATCCATTACTGGAGAGTGCAAGAAATGGGCTCCGAGGCACTACTGAGCGAAATGGATCTTTGCTCTCACATCCTACAATCGTGTTCCCAGCATGTACAGAGCAAATGCCACAAAGGGAAAGAGAACAAAACAATGTCAGGAGAACAGAACAGCATTTCTTATAATGGTGCTGTTCAGAGCCCTTATTTTCTGTTTTTTAGATACTTTCTTATAAGTGAACATTACAGAATAATAACTCAGGGCAATGTAGATACGCTCTTAATCCTTGTGTAATTCTATGTAATTTAGGGGAACTACAGGAGCAGCCTTTGGAATAAGGACTGAAAATTTCCTCCTGGAGTAGTATAACAGCGTCTGCCTATTGTACAACTTCAAAACTTGAAGATTTGGCTAAGGTTTCACTAAGCACAGAGAAATGAGCTCGTAGCCAGCAAGCACAGCATGCCCAGCCTCTCTGCAGTGCTGGAGAAAGCAGGACTCAGACACTCCACTCTAAAGTTTATCACTCCTTCCTCTTTACTGTGAGAAACGTGCATTTCAGAGCACGGGCAAGGCATTCCATCTCCCTGATGGAGATTTCATTTCACACCTAAAAGGAACATCACAATTATTAAACATATGCAAGGTCTATAGTGATGAACACTGTGCATGGAACCACAACAGAGTAGATAAGCACCAAAATAAGGTATTTTATTCTCTAGCCATTACAGAATTTGAGTCCTAACATGAGCCAGACCTCTGAGACTTCTTGTAATTACATTCTTTCTTTTCCCTAAATAATTATCTTTTGACTAAAATGTATTTTTCTTTATTCCCCCTTCACTTACACATATATGCTCCCCCGATAAAAAAGTGTTATTGAGCTGTGAATCAACTACAGCCAGTGGAAGCAGTGAACTAAATAAATGGGAAAAATATGAACCCTGATGGAGCAACCACCTAAATTTGAGGGCATCTTCGTGACACTGTCCAATAGAAATAAGAAATAAGTGAAAAACTTCTGCTTTAAAGAACTTTAACTCGTCCATGACTTACAAGTTTTCTTGCAAAGAAATTGAACTAATATCCAGTTACTGTAAATCTGAGGGAGAATTGTGTAGGTATGAATATTCCACAGAAATGTTTTCCCCTAGGTGCAGGAAGCTAAGAACTAACCACAATCTGCACTGCACCAGTGCAACATCTGACCTGCTGGGCAGAACCGTGAGAATGAATCCTTTAAGAGGGATGGTGATGCTGCTTTGCTCCAGCAGGTCATTAAAGCAAACATATTCCTGTTCTCCAGGCACTCCAGCAATCACACTGAATGCTTATGCAAACCTAAAGTTAGGACATGCATAAATACTCATCTTGAATTCATGTTACATCTAGTTTTATTGTACCAGAGGTACTTCTAAGCTCCCTGTGCTCAAATTGGACCACAACAGAAAGACATTTAACTATTTTTACTTTTAATGTCAGCATTTAACTATTGCTATATTCATTTTGTTCCTCCTGTGTAAAATAACAATAAGCTTTAGACATCAGGTACCAGCCACTAGAATCTCAAGTACCAGAACCCACTCCAAGTGGCATTTCTATTTTTCAGCATCCTTGTTCTGATCTTGAGCTCTGAAGCACTCTAATATTCTCTAGAAAGAAAGTGATATTTTTCTATTATTATTGTACTAGCAGGTTCTGTACTCCGGGTGAAGGGATTGCATTTCACTCTAAAACTCCTTGACCTTCATTAGTGCTTCAGAGAGCTTGAAATCCAGATGGAATAACAAAAAATTCAATAAAATACGCTAGTTCATATCTTTCTGCTTTTCTGAAACAACAGGGAAAATAATAGCCATCAGGTCTAAAGATTAATTTGAAATGAAATGCTTGCAGGCAAACAGATACGATAATTGCATTAAATCATATATTGCTTGTTTTTAAAAGGGACATGAAATCTTATAATTAAATCAAGTTCTAGATCATATTTTAAGTTATATTATTTTAATTAATCTATTTGAAAAGAACTTTGCAAATAACCAAGGCAGCCATTAGATATTGCAATTTAATCAGCACTTAATTTTGACATTTAAAAAAAAGTAGATGAAGGCTTAAAATAAGATTTTTAGACATTCATAGGCCAATCCATAATACATGTGGATGTATTATGATCGTGACAGTCTTCATACCTACCTGCTGTATTTGGTTATACCAAGCCTCAGGACCTTCGTACAGTGTGTGTGTCATGTAGATTTACTGAAGAAACAAGTTCTACATGCACCTGGAATGAGTGAGTAAAGCCCTGCATGATTATCATGGAAACAGAACGGTGCAAAAGACCTTCAAGATTATCAAGTAGTGTCTCTGCCAGCATTTTACTTCAGACCACATTTTGATACCCCCTTTCTACTTATACAGCACTTTACTTGGCATGTTATTAACCCAATGGCATAAAAATGACCCAGTTTTGCCCCAGTTTAGATTGAATATTAAGACAGATCTGGAAATTACAACTTAAAAATGTTCCTTGACTTGATGAGAAACACGGGGAAGAGGACAATTTCCATCACCAGCAGCAAATCTCTCCAAACCCAGAAGCTAAAGCACTTCCACTAGCATATTCCGTAGATAGCCATATATATGTGTATATATAATGTGTGTGTTTAAGAATTTATAACCCATTTTAAACTGCTTGGCAAGATCCAGAGACATATATCTACCAAAGTTGTACTTTCCACCTAGGAAATTTAAAATTGTTATTAGGCAGTTCTGTAAACATCATCCATGCAATTTCAAATACGCATTTTTCAGGAGCACTCAGACACAAGCTACATATAGAATTCTTTAGGGAGAGAAATTACATCTAATTGGTTTTAACTTCTTGTATTGGTGTTTCCAGGACCACAACCACCCTACTGCTTGAAAAAATTCCCATCCTATTAGTTTAGGATCACCTGCCCTAAGCCCACATGGCACAAGGCTTTCCTGGTCCTTCCAAAGAGAATATATAAAGTTCCTGTAGCTACAATCCACACACAAGTGAGACTCTTCTTTTTGCCCCTAAACTGTATTTCCAAGTGGGATTCCAAATTGTTTTACAGGACTCTTTTTATATCACTACAGTCTGGCTAATGCTAACCACTCATTACAGATTCCCTGCATTTGAAGGAATAACTTTCTCTAAGAGCTCTTGGTTGCATTCGAGTAACAAAGATTTTGGAAGTCACAGCCTTTTTAACTTTTCTGACTTTGGGATGCCAAAACCAACCACTCTGCTGTTAGTTTGAAGCAATCTCAATAAGGAGAAAGATGTTTGTTAAAGATAGAGCAAATTAAAACCTAGTGTGAAAACAGCAACTTTAAAACACATTTTTCATCTAATGCATGTTTTTTATACTAAGCTAGCCAAGTTATTAATACTCAGAAATATACATTAACTCACGGCTTTTTTAATGTCCCTATCCATATTAACCTAATTCTTCATGCTTCTACTTGGCTGCAACAGCTTTTTTAGAATTGTTGCGTGCTCTGTAGCTCCATTTTAGATATTTCTGTAGAGAACTGTGAGGAACATTTCTTAGGGTAGTGCACAGAAGTCCAGGTTTTAATTTGGAATTCTAAAGAACATGTTCTTTAAAGTTCTTTGGACTTCTTTGAGGCTAATTAGGGCTCAAACCATAGCTCTTCTTTAACAAGTACAAATAAGTATGTTCTGGGGCAGAATTAAAATGGAAAAATTATGTGCAAAATTCATAATTTGTGCTAAACTCACAGTTTAATCTACATTTTCACTTTGATTTCAGCTAGGAAAAATTGCATGTAAAATAAGAATGTTGAAAGAACGGCAAAAAAATCCTTGATTTTTATGTTTATTGGGGGAATGAGAGCACCATATTTAAAAACCTGATATATGGTGTGTATATATACATATATACACATATGTACATATAAACCCATATATGTTTATGTATAAATATGGCAAATTTGCAAAAGCAGTGATTTATAAAGACCCACATTCTATCAACTTGTACATAAAACTCTGTAAAGGCAGTATCATTCCTTGTTCCTTGCTATAACTTTGACATTAATTATTTTTTATTATTGGTCTGGTTAGATATTCTAGTGTTTGCATGCAGAATAGGAGAAATTTGCATGCAAATAAAAGCTGTGTAGTCATATTTTGTTCTAATTTCCCATTCACATCCCTAAACAGCCCAGGATATATAAATTACAGTATCATTTAGCTAACAACCTATGATGGCTATGTGTAATAACATAACCTGCCCAGGATTTAATTAAGCAAGTTCAAAACATGGAATTTAGAAGTAAGGAGCCACTAGAGAAAGATAAATTTAAAGAGCTGGCCTCCATTTTTAAGCTTTTATGGTTTTATTACCTTTAATAAGAATGAGGGGAAATGCAAACAGAGAGGATAAACACTTACTGTTTATCTTATTTTTTTCTTTCCAAGACAGAGAAAAAAAGACTTCGCTCTTAGTGTCCTACCCTCTTTAGTACTTTTGGAAAGGTCTTGAATTTTCATTCTGCTGATGAGAGGGATAAAATCTGTCTAGAAAGAGTAATGTTAAAATTTTCCTTCCACTCTCTCCAAGCATGTGGCGACTGCGTATGAAGAGACAGCACAGTGATGTCATCTGACAGTGCATGAGGCTCTATAGACTGTAAACATCACAAAACTGAGACTATACATGGGGAATATTCCCTTCTTTTCACATTTATGTAGCACAAGATGAGCAGAGAAGTTCCCTTGAACAGTAAACATGGTGTTTTTCAGTGCCTGTATTCCATTTATCTGTGTAAAACAGCTAAATGTGAACTAACTTTACCGTAAAAACGAGCAACTACATATCCTTTTATTAGAGTAAACCCCACACTGTCTCAGGTGTGAAATTGCCAAAAGAGCAATGGTTCTGATTTTACATGGGATGGTTTTCATGTTTATGATGTCGGGTCATGGTTGACAGTGCAAGATCCACCTCTAATGTGTCCCACAGCAAGATGCCTTTTTTGGAAGCTCAGAGGTAAAAAAGAAGGACAACAATTTTACCTATACCACCACGTGTTTTTAAAACTAACAATCTTTACACCCACTACATTTAATTAGCTTCTCTTAGCAGTTGCCATTCTGTTTAAATTATCCAATTATTTATTGGCTAGGGTTTTTTAATTATGTGGGTTTGGAGGGTTTGGTTTGGTTCCCCACCACCACCATCACACCTACCCCATTGTATGTTAATCTTGTGGGGCAATATTCCTTTAAGTCTTATAAAAGTAAGCGATCAAGGAGAATCTACTTTGATTTTCCTCTCACACAGCTAGGACTCCTCATCTGTGTAGTTACAGATATTTAATTCCTTTTCACTATTAGATCAGCTGTCATGAGTTTATGTACCTACTATGACCTGAGGTACTTGAGGTTAGGTAGATCAAGACTCCTCTTCATGGGATTTTGCTACAGTGGAAAAAAACATTGATTTTTTTTTTATGATTGGTTTCTGCCAATCATTTTGGCAGTGAACCTTTCTTTAACACACCACAAAAAAACGAAACTCAGGAACCATTTCTCAAAACAGGCCATGCAATGTTAGCTTGTTGGGGGCTTTTCCCAATTAACTAAGTTAGGTGGGCCCTGTTTTCAGGTTACTGAAAGGACAAGTCTTGTTTGGAACTTATGCCAAGGAAAGGTTCTGCAGCAATTTTCATGGAATTTAACAGTATTTCTCTTTCAACTCTTGAATAAAGAGGATTTATCACTGTTGTTCAGACCATCAAAATGAGAGTAAAGAGGAAAGAGCTTGTGTTTGTAGGAGAACACATAAAACTACCACCAAGAAAGTAAATTAACCTCCACAGCTCCTTATAAATAACTAGCCATCAAGGACTCTGTGGGTTTGCAAAGTTTGTTCGTGTCACACCTTGTGTGCTTTCTCAATGTTGTTTTCAACTGGTACTTTATTTTGTGATTTATTTTTTCTAATCCATATTGCCAGGAGGCTGGAGTGACCTTGCAATTAGGAGGACAGCTTTCCTCTCAGGTACTTCCAGAAACTCTTCCAACAGCTCTGGGGTATCCCTTGCTACACACTGATTTCTAGG
The DNA here is from genome assembly GCA_013397795.1 of Orthonyx spaldingii. Taxonomy (NCBI): domain Eukaryota; kingdom Metazoa; phylum Chordata; class Aves; order Passeriformes; family Orthonychidae; genus Orthonyx; species Orthonyx spaldingii. Next base: position 586,314 of record VZTJ01000480.1, on the reverse strand, counting down.
GGCAGATGCACCACCTACAACATATAGGCCTTTAATAAGTGCAAATGCAGCGGGATTATAGATTGTATATCTGTTAATTTCTCAATGTATAAGCTTCAGACTGAGCTTTTGAACAATTATTAATTCACGCAACAAACAAAGTGGCTTTATCATATAAATCAGTCAGTCCTTTTTTACATCCAGAAAACCATGATGATGCCAAATTCTGTCCATCATGCTGAGACTGGCACTGGGGATGGAATGTTCTGTAAACTTACAGAGTGACGATAGTCTCAGTGTTCCAAAAAGTTACATCAGGACTAAGATTTCATTGATAAGACTGTAAAATGATGAAACAATCCAGAACAAATAGTTCTCAGCAAATAATGTGTAAAAGGGTTTACAAATCCCTTGAGGTTTATTGTACAAATTGGCTTTAAAATTTTTGTTCCATATCTTCTTTATTTCCTATCACATGTTCTGTCTCTATAGTACAATAACACAAGACTCTTCTTCTAGACAGTATTTCTGACAATAGAAAGAGGTAAGGCTATTTGTAGGTAGAAGAAAAAAAATCTTTCAAACTTGAAGAATCTGCATTCATTTTTCCACAAGCAAACAAAATGTCTTGATAAAAAAATGCAGAATAGTAAATCTCATAAGAATGTTTAAAGAGATATATAGGTGGCCATAAACAGCATACTAGTATTCCAGTATTTACATTAAAAGTCCTTTCTGGTATTCTCTGCAATTCATGAATTTCCTTTGCTGTAAGAAAAGGTCTTCATTGTCATTTATTATTTTGAAAAAAATCAGAAATACTGCAACTACAGGAACACATAAAAATGTCTGGGACTACTCTACATTTTCATCATATCAGTTTTGCTCCACAAAAGGGAAAAAAACTCCATCCTTTTTTAAACATTTCAGCATCTGTTTATTGAGTTAGAATTTAGTACAACAACTGTCTTCTGATCCACTTGCTATTTTGATGCATATCTTAAAGAAAATACATGAATAGGACATCTGGCACTTTAGAGATGCTAATTTAATTTAATTACTTAAGTTCAATCTTTGTCTGGACCAAAATAATCTGATATTTTCAACAGAAGCAATAAGGACCTCAAAGATTTTTTTATTTATTTCAGAACCAAAAACATATGTTTAGTTCATAAGAATATTTTCATATTCATAGCCTTTCTTTGTGTATGTTCTTAAAAGGAAATCATCTCAATAATTCTAGAAAGGTTGAGGAAAAGAAGGTATTTCTTCCACCATAGTTTAGCTTAAATAGCAGAAATGCCAACTCTAGGGTTTATGGTGCAAGGCCGAGTTGCAAACTAACAAACTGCATTATCCAAAATTCTGGTTTTCCCCATTACAAACACAGATAGCCCTTCCGGGTTCTTTTTTTTTTCCCAATCACCTTTGAAAGCAGGGAAGGTACCTCGGGGCACACAGCAAAGTGGGGACTGAACTTACTATTCTGCACACCTCCACTCCCTTTCCAGGCACCAAATTTACCCAGGCTCCATGCTCACCCTAATCACAGCAGATAATCGTATTTGCGTTGTTATTTTCCTTAATGATAAATATCATTCCATAACTGAAGCAGGACTCTATTGATTCCCTGATTGTTTTGGTTTTTGTGGGACATTTCACACGAAGCACTAAACCGTATTTATAAAGTTGATACAGCTTTATTATTTGTGTATTTTGTGACTCACATGAAATTAAATCAAAGATGTTTCCAGACAACCAGGAACCACCAGTTTGGGTAACAGCAGCTAACACTCACCAGAAAGGCAGTGGACCAAAAGGATGTGCAGACTTCTTTGACCAACAAGGTGCTCACCAGCGCACGACCCAGCCCTTCCCTGCTTCCTTCTGTCTCTCCAATTTGTCTTAGAGCTGGAGTAGGTAAGTGCTCCTGCAGTTAAGGATAAGGCAGTGTTGGGAAATACCAGGGACGCAGCCCAGGCTGATATCAAAAAGCTACAAAAAGGTTGACAGGAGCTTTGAGCAGCCTGCTCTAGTGAGAGGTGTCAATGGCAGGGGTTTGGAATGGAATGAGCTTTAAAGTCCCTTCCAACCCAAACCACTCCATGATTCTATAACAGAGCACTGCAGCTGCAACCTTGGGCAGGAAGAGTACAGAGCAAGCTTCACATTTTGCTGCTCTTGCCACCTAATTTGGAGAGGAACTGCAGGTTTCAAGCAATGGGTCAGAAAAGCAAGGACACTGGTTTGGGAAGGTGAATGGTTTAAATAAGACAGATGCTGGGGATTGCGGGTAGGGGATGTGACTCAAATTGCACATCTGACAAGCAGGTGTAGACACAAGTGCTACAAGCCCTGACCCTCACCTGGCTGACACAGCACTGTGTTTTAGAAATTTAAGACTGTTAGAAATAAGTGATCAACCACCACTACTTTCTGCGACTTGTCTGGCTGGAATATCTCAGCCATGCTGATATCTTAGCTGCATGAAAATTTCCATAGCATCCCCAAATCAGGTGTGTTGAGAACAAGCCTGTCTATCTCCCTTACTCAGGACTTATATATTTGCTCTTTTGCTTCATGCTTCCGATAAAAAGGGGAAGAAAGGGTGAATATTGTTCTGAAAAGCTTAGAGTGACAGGAAGTCCCACACAGTGTCCAAACACGTTTGCTTAAACTACTTCCCACATCACCAACAGGGAATGCTGAAGAAAAGAGTGCAAGAGAAAACAGGACAGAATCTCCTTTCTTCCCTGATGCACTCACCTTTTTTTCTGACTATCAGCAGTTACAGGCTTGAACTTTGTCAGTGCAGCCATGTAATATCTGTTTTCATATCGATGCTCTTCGAGGGGAATCACAACTGCTTGGATCCATTCTGTAAATCCCATGCTCCTGGTAAGGAATAGAGATTTGGTTTGGCTCAAATGACAGCAATCAGGGGGCTTTCAGCAGAAAGATCTGACCCTGTCTTTGTTAACATAAACCAGCAATAATCCAGTAATCTGACATCACAAGGTGTATTTCATAAATCAAGAGCTAAATGCCTTCATTTCTGCTGCCTGCTGAACTCCCAGAGCCTGAACCTGAGGTGAAATCCTGGTTGTACTGAATTCAATAGCAATACTCCCACTGACTTCAGTGGGTCCAGGTTTTCACTCCCTGAAGCCACAGGGGTTTTAAAACACTTTTTGGCATACAGAGAAAAGCAAAAGTAAGTTAAATTTGGCTTTTTTTTTTTTTTTTTTCTGTAATTCTGGGCACTGTTCTATATATATTTTCTTAGAATCAATTATACTCTCCTCTACTTCCCTTGACTATTGACTCTTTTGTGATTGATGTATTATTTCAAGTAATATATAAAGCCTTATACCCATCTATTGACAACAGACTAAGTTAGGGACCTTTTAGGCAATTCTCCAGCTTGAAAAACCAAGTGGTAACAGTGAACTCCAGACATCTCAATACCACAGGCTATTATCATTTCGAACATAAATGTACATATTAATCAGCTAATCACTAATCCCTGAAACCTCTAACTGCAATATTGGCAGGTCTGCTTAAAAACTATTTCCAAGCTCGCATGCCTGTTGTCGCATTTGCTTAAGGAATCATCTATCACATAAATGGCTAGTTAGTGAAATGAACTAATTAACAGAGAAGTTAAATGGAGAAATAAATCTCAAGCTCAAGACTACTGAACTGTTGCCATCCTTCCCCACCCAAAGCCACCACAAAAGGATTACATTTAAGAAATAGTGCTGCATTTTTAAAGCCTTTTACACATCTGAAACAAGTACCATTTAATCCCTATTCTATCATGCTGAACGACCATTACATTTATTGTATTAAAATATATGTAGTACAGTACAAAATACAGCTGTCCAGGTCTGAGCCCCCTTTTCCTTTTGCTTTCTACTTGAAACCCTTGATTTGCTTCTTAAGATCAATTTAAGAACTATTCCTCTGCATGCTTTTGAATTATTTTATTAATTTATTATTGATCTGTACCTATGGGACTCACAGATCTTTAGATCCTTGTTTAATTTCTGTTAATATTTGTTCCAACTCTTCTGTGATATCCAGTGGGCACATACATATTTTAAACTCGCTCAATATTTTGACCAATACCATTTTATGGAAAACTTGGAATCAGATTAACATTTTAAGCTAAAACTAGCAGTGCAATTGCTTCCATTTCTGCTTATGTTCATAAATGAGAGTATCTTGTTGAAAGCAGTAGGAGACAGATGGACACTTTGTCAAAGTGTGAAGCTCAGTGATTTGGGTGATAACATATATGTATGTGTGGTATATATATATATCTAGATATAACTGAATAACAACATTTTTAACCTCTAATACTCCCATTTCTTTATATAGTAATCTTTTTCTTTTTTTTTCTTTTCCACACATGAAAACACAGACTTATTGGAGGAAAAAAATGACTGACAGGATCACAAAGGAAGCTTACAGCAGAACCCAGAACTGAACCTTTTCCTCTCAGTTTCAGTGCAAACCTTTCTGAACTGGAAACTCAGGGAAGAACGTGGTGTTATCATGGAGCACCAGAACTGAAAATTCACACACACACACAGAGCACACACACAGATTCTGTTAAAGGATAAATGTTAAATTTATGTTCTTAGAGCTGAGCAGTTTATCTCTGATTTACCTCATAGTGCATCAAACATGTTAATGATGTTTTAACTGACATGATGTGGGAGTTAAAATAACACTGCCCAGCATTTAGCTTGCTAATGGCTTCTTAATTACAAAAGGGTATTAAGGCTTCATGGGACTCTGCATCCTAATGTTAATGGCCCCTTTTATCCCACTTGAGCATTTCTGTATTAATGATTGTTTTAATCTCACCATTATTTTGTCCAGCCCTATCTCTCACAATTCCTCAGTTCCTTGTTTTGAGCATCTCAGCTACAGTGCTGATATTCATACTAATCAGTCACTTCTGGCATCTGCAGTGTCAGCTTGGATCTGATTCAGGAAAAGCCACAAAATCATAACACTGCTGTTTCTACAATTTTCTGCTATTTAGGATGCATGTAACTCGACTTCTAAGTTTTTAAAGATGCATCTGTAAGGCCTCTCACTGTCATTTTGAGGGAAAAATATAAATCTCAAACGACATTTGTGTCCATGATATACAAACAATTCTCTTTCCTCCCATGAACTTACAGTATTTCTACTTCATAATAGTGGTGAAAGAAAACTTCAAAGTTCAAAAGAGGTAAAAGGGTGATATTGGTTCCTCTGATTTAATATCTTGTATCTAGCTAGTTTGTTTTCTGGACCACTATCATCTGACACAGATATCATTATTAAAACATCACATCAATCTTAGACTCTCTCAATCTTTTTTCATGATCATAAAATGGTTTGGTTTGGAAGGGACCTTAAAGATCACTTAGTCCCAACCTCCCTGCTGTGGAGAGAGACACCTTCCACCAGACCAGGTTGCTCCAAGCCCCATCCAACCTGGCCTCGGACACTTCCAGGGATCCAGGGGCAGCCACAGCTTCTCTGGGCAGCCTGTGCCAGGGCCTCAGCATCCTCACAGGGAAGAATTTCTTCCTAATACCTGATATAAATCTACTCACTTTCAGTTTAAAACTATTCCTCCTTGTCTTGTCACTCCAGGCCCTTGCCCAAAGTCCTTCTCCAGCTCTCCTGGATCCCCTTTCAGGCACTGGAAGGTTCTCTAAGGTCTCCCCAGAGCCTCCTCTTCTCCAAGCTGACCAACGCTAACTCTCAGCCTGTAAATCAGAAATATCTCAACTCAAGTGAGTTAAGTCTGCTACAAAAGCATGGTAAGAATCACAAAATACAATAACCACCTCAAGTATCTATTTCTTCTATTCGGGACACAGGTAGGATCACAGGTAACACTAAAAGCAGCATAGTCAAATTCTTAGAACTAGTGAGGGAAGCAAAATCAAGATATAGTTTTTATTTTTCTTTGATATTTCACACTGACAGAATTCAGAAACCAGCAATAAAAATATCTCAGCTATAATAAAAGGTCTTGTTTACTTAGCAAGGCCCAAACTATCAATAGTAATCAAGGCTTTGCTTCCCAAACAGAAAAGAATTGTAAACCACCCCTAAAAAAGCACAAGCTCAAGGTAAGTAGCTGTGCCCAACAGGTAAAATTGAACAAGCTGTATCCCCAACATTTCAGGTCTGTGCATCTGTACATGGCTCAAAATACATCCAACAGTTCCCCCAGGGAGTACTGATTTTCAGCTCTTGTCATAGCTCACTGCTGGTTGCTCTCTAATTACCTCAACTGTGCCTCAGACAAGGCAAATTTACTGCTCTGCCTTAGACGTGCAAACCCAATAGTCTTCATTACTTTTACCTCTTTGCATGGTTCTGGGTCTGCTTTTGGTGCTGCTGTAGCAAAGGTTACAGTATTCTGCAGTCGCTCACTCCTATAGCACATCCAAGGAGATGATATAAGGCAATAATTTATTGTCCTAATCCTTTGTCCATCAGTGGAAGCCTGCAAGGACAGAAAGTTCTCTGCTATTGATTTCAAGACCAAACCTACTGCAGGTGAAATTTAGATTGTGCTCACTATCACCACTGATTGCAGAATTTTCTTGGGGTGTGTTTCCATCAACTCATTGAATTCCATAGATTGCAAGTTTTTATTCAAGACTAACCTTTTAAGCACATCACACTGGTGCAAATTGAGAGCTTACCAGGAGCAGTTCCCAAATGAAAGTATCTGTAGGACAATTGTTTTAATTAATGATACCTTTGTATAACAATAGAGACGGCATGGAACAAAGTCAATCCAGAAAATCCTATTCAAATACCAGTGCTGTATAAAGAAAGAACTCTTAGTAAGACCAGCTCACACCAGAAAACAAACCAAATCATATTCCTGGAGTGCCAGAGCACATCCTGGAGATTTTCTTTCACCTGTAATATGTGCAAGTTAGAGGATCGAATGGATGTTTTTAAAAGATACTTAAAATTTCTCATATCCCTTAACTAACTTTTGCATGCAAGACAGGGAGTCTGAGTGACTGGGAGGGGTTTGTTTAGATTTCTGCTTAGATTTAAACTAAAAGGTGCCACTGCATTATCACAAAGCCTGAACAGAAACCTTCACTGACACTTGGTAGATTTTTTAAACATATATGAACTAAATACCAAAGCAAGGGCAGCTCATCTGGGTCTGTGTCAGCAGCAGAATTTGATGACAGCAGCAAACTGTTTTTATGAGGAAAAGGAGTTTTCTGCAGAGCTCTTATCCTCAAGGTAATACAGCTCTTGCTATTTTAGAAGTCTTGAATGAGAGGCTAAAGATTTGTTTCCTATTCAATTAAGGCAAACTCATGTTAGTAGCACTGTAAAATATTAAGTTTTTGTTAACTGTGCTGACTTAGGCTACAGAAATTCCATTTATTCCTAATATCTTGACATGGTTATGGTCAGTCTAACAAAGGACTGCATCCTCTGTGGCAACTGTATCTTTCCTTAAGCATTTTTGAAACTACTATTTTGATCGTAAGTGTGGAAAATCGCATCCTGTCAAGAAGGGTTGGAACCAGTAAACAAGAATATGGCTCCCACAGAGCTTCCTAGAGAGGAATTTGTCAGTATAAAATTCAGTACTCTGCTAATTCTTTAATATCTGTATTAACACTTAGATTTTTACTTCTCTCAGGTACTATTACAGGAAAATGCAAGAAACTTCTGAGAGATATTACAGAACATTTACTACATTCAATTGAATCCGATAGTGCTCCCTGTTAGATACCAATCCATTTTGCTGACACCTGGCTGTTATGAACAATGTAACATGTTATTGTGACTGTCATTCAACCATTCTCCTACTTATAATGCTGCATGTCAAATGCTAAATAATGCAGGGCTTCTTACAGAGATGGCTTGACTTCCACACAGGCTTCCCTTGTAGTTACATGCAGAACTTGCACTCAGCTCTATGTGTGCACTCCCCTCTCCTATCAGCCTGGCAACAGCTTTGCTGAATTGTTAAATTCTCCCCATGGTTGTTTTGCTTGAAATTTGTCTTCATGTAAAATTTCTGTTCTGTTGTAAACATTGAAGCTCCAGTTCCAGGCACGAAGATAATGTTGGATGTATTTTACGCTTCCCGAATGCTCTTCTCACCATCCCTCTTAAGTCAATTTAGTGCCCATTAAACATGCCAGATTGACTGAGACTTAGGGTTGTTCTTTTTTCCCCAAGAGCTCCAGCAGAGGCAATGGCATTGCAAGCTCCTTCCTAGAGGTGCCAACCCATGTCCATTGTGACCTGGTGGAAGCTAAGGAAGTCACTCTAGGTGGTTTATGTGGCATGAACACAGGATCATTACTCTTCCTGCAGCCACAGCTATGATGTGCCAGCTGTACTGCAGACCAGAGGAAAAGAAACCATTTTTAGCACACAGGCCATACAAACACAGCTCTCACTGTGATTTTGGATCAAGGCAGGCAACCTAGCAGTTAAAGGCCTTGTATCCCGTTATGAACTCTCTGAAGTAGCTTGGTCCCTGGGAGCAACCCTTGGCTCAGCTTTCCTGCACCACACAGCTCGGGACAAGAGGTCATTCACTGTCATGCAAGACAGCTTTAACTAGACACAGGCATGTAAAACATCAGCAGGCTCAGCTTTCCTCAAGGGATTCACAGTTTAACCATGAGGCATCGGCATCACCTTCTACACGTGGAAGGGGCTGCAAACAGCAACTGCTGCAGTGAAAAACCTGCAAGCAGCAAATCACTGTCACAGCCTGGACTGCTGAGAGAGCTTGTGCAAATCATAGGGAATAAAACAAGCTTTACTTAATGCAGGCTACTTCATCATCTGTTTTACACCAAAGCCTTCATGTTACACCTCATTTAGTTTATCTTCTCTTACTAACAAAGAGAAGCAAAGAGAGGAGACGATCGTGGAGATGCTGCAACAGAACCAGATGGTTCAACTCTCCCAAGCCTTGGCATTGGGTCTCTTTCTGTAACTTTGGTATTTTTATCTTCTCCCACCCCCCTTGGTCCCATCTGCATCTTCCTCTTTCTCCATGTCTGTCACATTGTTTTTCAGTTCAGCTTGCCCAGGAAGAGACACTTATGCTGTCATGTTCTCACAGTGAACTCAGCAGACAGAACAAGGTGGCCACGTTGGATAAAGGGATGGGACTCCTCTGGATTTCATGACAATATGCCTGAGGAAAGCAGAGATTTCCCAAGACTGCTTCCTAGTAAGGAAAAAGCTTTGTGCTGAGCTTCCATGTGAGGCCCCACAGCAGGGGCCTATGCAGAGGTCCCACTGCTGCTCACAGGCACTGAAGGTGCACAGAAATCACCCTGAAGAAGTTTGTGATCATCTCCCGCGCACTTTGAAAGTGGTTTTGCACAGCTTTTACCCTCCATCTTTTCCCTACTCTTGCCTGCCCATTTCCCAGCCAGGCTGGATCTTGTCTCTCATTGTAGCTGCTGATCCCCTCCTGCAAAGCCCCTTCTCACACGTCTACCAAGAACAACAGACAAAGGCAATTTTTTTCTCTCTGCTCTTATCCAGCATGAATAATGAAAAAGAAAACCCACATAAAACTATTATCCCTCTGCCTTAACTACTAGCCAGGGCTGACTTCAGCAGAGAGGTGTCTCTCTGCATCAGTTGGTGATCTGGTAGTCAGATGAAGGGCCCTAAAACCCTCAAATTTATTCTTAGTTTCAGTTGCAAAGAATGTTCTAAAAGTAAAGCAATGAAATAATGTTGGTTTTAGTGGCATGGCAAACGGATTTATAAAGGAGTTTGTTCATATATTCAAATATATGCTCCATATTTAATTTTAATTTCTATGAAGTTCTGCCTTCATAATATGAATATCATTATATACCAAGGATAGGGTCTCTGACTCCTTGGCCCATTTACTCAGATGTAAATTAGTGTCTTGCTTTTAATCCTCCCTCTGCTTTTATTGCTTTCATTGAACAATAGGGAAGCCCACTTGTAGTTAATTTACCACCTGAAGACACTAAATAGAAGTTGCAGGGCCTCATTTATTAAATCTCTACCTAAGACTGGAAACACTAAGCATCCAGTCAAGGCTATGTTTTTATTAAATATTTTCATCCGTGAAATTAGAGTATGCAAACAAACATGAGGGAATCCAACACACACCAGCTTATTTATCGGTGACAGTGTCAAGTCAGGTTGGTAATGCTGAGCCTTGTACGATTGTCCAAAGCACATTATGCTATTATTTTCATTCTCAATATCCATTATTTTAGCAAACTTTCTGGCAAGTTGTCTGTTGTGTGTTAATTCCTTTATTTCCTGCCTCTTACTAAAGCATTTTGGCACTCTCAGAGTAAAGTTAGAGGAAGTGAATAAACTTGTCCAAAAGGAAGTATCCCATGCTCTCTGTGCTCCAGCTTGGTCTAGGATGTATCACTGACCCAAGACCATTTCCCATAGCAACCCCCACACTCAGCTTGTGAGTTCAGTGCTGTTTCAGGTGCGTTCTCTGCCTATCTGGGCAGCCCAGTCCCTTTGTTCCCATTAAGAACACAGACTATATTAAGTAGAAGCCACATCAGCTGGAAGTTCTCTGTTTACACAAAATGTGAAGTTTCTACTTCTTAATTCCCAGCACAGGACTTTTAGATTCTGAAGTGTCTGCAGTTGTCACTACTATGATTTTTAAGGGCAGGATCTCTCCTGTCTCTTACCTGGTCAGTTCCTGCTTGATGCTGATGATGTGAGTCCTGTTAGCGTGAGGACTTGGGATGGTGATAAAGGGTCTTTTGTTTGGCTGCAAAAATGGCAGAAGATATGAACTGAACAGAGCTGATTGACAAGGAGAATTTTTGGTCTACATGAGATTTTGACATTTTGAAATTTACTTCTCTTCTAATTCAAAACATGTAATATTTTTAGATGTCCCAGAAAACAGATGATCTGTACAACTTTCCCTTTGGACAAATATTAACACACAGTTTCCAAAATTAATTTGTTCCCTCAAACCTCAGCAGCTGCTGACTGCAAAGGCTTTGTTCCTTAAAATATGATTTGGCATAACATAACCTAACAGCATACCCTAGTCTATTATTAAGGTTGAATTGTCAAATGAATTGTGTCAATGTAAATTAAATGCTGGGTTTATATTTTTTTTCCCTTAGAAGAAATTTCCACCCATCTTCAAACCTTCTCATGAATTCAGAAGAGACATTTTCAAAGACATTGTTGTTATTGTTTATGAAACGTCAAAGTTTCCTGCAAAACCCTACGACATTTTTTCAACATCTTTTTCAAACTGAACATAAGAAATACTGCTGAGCTCCTGGTTCTATTATCTCAGATTCATCTCTCTGACAGCATGGAGAATGGCTCTGTAACAAACAAGTGCTTCCCCAGCTCATTGGATATACAGCAAATACCAAAGATCAAGTGGGTAATAATGTGTCCAAGTGATTTTTCAGTAGCCTTGGCAATCAAACATTGGTACATGTGAAAATTTCTGCCAGGCTCCATATGGCTTTATCTAAATGAGAGTAAGCACTTATCCCTTTGACTGAAGATCAGCATAATGCAACCACATTATTCTGCATCTCTCGTGGGGATGAACGTGTCCAAAAACTCCAGCCTGTGTTGGGTTTGTGTGATCCACGTCCAGCGAGCGAGAACAAGTGTTCTGTCTGTTTTCACAGAAGCACTCATCCCTGGGAACACTGGTACAGGAGTCCACACTCCAGTGCCACCAAATCTCTTTGACTGAGTCTCTTAAAGCAGAGCAGGCCTTGCTCACGCCCTCTTGCCAATAAATAAATGTGGGAAGCACTGAAAGGAAACCTAAGAGGATGGGGGTCTCAAAAGGCTGAAGTTCAGTCACAGGGAAGGAAGGACAGTCAGACTCTGCTGCTCGCTTTGGTTATTAACATTTTGCAGATGCTCTGAACATGCCTCTGCATAAAGCTAAAGGACATACCAAGAGCTAGAGGATATTTTATACCTCACAAATGTACAAAAATGGTGTTTAAAACAACCTCTTTCAGAGAGATAAAACCATGCAGAAGTGTATCAGTAATAACAGAATCACAGAATTGCCTGGGTTGGAAGGAACCATCTCTTCCCACCCCCTGCCATGGGCAGGGACACCTTCCACTAGCCCTGGTTGCTCCAAACCCCGTCCAACCTGGCCTTGGACACTTCCAGGGATCCAGGGGCAGCCACAGCTTCTCTGGGCAGCCTGTGCCAGGGCCTCACCACCCTCACAGGGAAGAATTTCTTCCCAATATCCCATCTAACCCTGCCCTCTGGCAGTAGAAAGCCATTCTCCCCTGCCCTGTCACTCCAGGCCATTGTAATGTGACATCCCGTCTTCATTGGCTTGGCTATCTTTCATTTTTAATCTCTTGTATAATAGATTTTTTTCAGCTTTATCTTTCTGGCTTCTAAATTAGGCTCAGCTGAAAGACACCACCTTTTTTGACTTCTGCACTCTAAAAATCAATATTACACGTTGTCCTGTCCTGCTGTAAAATGAGGAGTCGGGGAGGATACTTTTTGATAGATTTCTCGGACAAAAATAAAGCGCAAATACGGCTATATCTGAGAACTGTTTATTGATAAAGAAGATAAGTGTTCCTACTGAAGGGGTACAGAAAAAGGAGTAAAGAGGGGAGGAAAAGGCGAGGGGGTGAAGGAGGCCAAGGTGACCCTCCGGGCGACCCCCTGATCCCTCCAAAGAACCCAAAGTAATGCCTTTTTCCTGGTCTTAGGAATGAAAAACTAGACTTGGTTGGAGGTTAGAGGGTCGAGGGTCGTTTACCTCGGTATTTTAAGAGGATCCCATCACGTCGCCAAGGTGGAATGTGTCGCGATGCCCACCATGCATGCACCCACCCCACTGTCAATTGGTGTACAATTTATAGACCTTACATATTAACATATCTACCAAAGTGGCCCAATAAGGGGCTTGGATGATCTAACTTCTAGTTTACAGAACGTGTTCTGCTAAAGGAGCCATGGCTCCTCAAGATAGTAGAATGTTTGGTCTCCTAGCTCTACAGGGCCTTGGAACTATGCTGAGTTATCAGACTTAAAAGTACAAGTATGCATGCTAATACTTGTGGATACATAGAACTGTGTAAAAGGTATAGAAAAGAAAAAGCAAAAAATCCTCTTGGCATTAAAAGAACCTGGCCCCGTTGTGGCGCAGTTAACCGCGTTTGTGTGCTGAGGTCCCTCCCACAGCCCGACTTCCCGGGCATCCGAGGCTCTGCCCCACCGGCGAGTGGGGCTGACCTACAGCCCAGTCCTGGAAGCTTCCCCTGCACTGATCGGTTGCCAGGCAAAGTTTCCCCCGGGACAGGGCTCACAGCACATGTACAGCGCCTAGAGTAATTTTTCACCTCGTGTATAACATATGTTTGAGGCATAAATAAAAATCAGATTGGTCCCTCTCACACATACGTCACCACATAAATATGTATTTGTGCCATGAAAAAAAAAATCCACGCCTTTGAAATTTTAACACTGACTTTAGGAAGGTTCCAATGAAAAGTGTTGAGAGAAAAACAGTCATATATAAACAGTGGTATTTGAGCAAACTCATGCAAGCTAAAAAATGGATGTTAATACAAACCTGTATTTTGTTTGCACCAAAGATCTGCTGATATGACATCTACAATGGAAAGAAAAAGAATAAACATTTAGTAGACCACCTGGTGGTAGCAATAGTTGGTTTAATTAATATAAATGGCATTAGTTTTATTAATACAAGTTGTTAACATCCTCTATACAACCTTATTAAAAAGCATGTCTCAGTTGGAGAGGATAATAGGATTGTAAAGATGTTTATAAGGAATCTGATTTACCAACATGTTCTTATAAAAAATTGACATTTATTTTGTCATTACAGTTCCAATATGTCATTGAACCTGTCCGCCTACATTTTGGTTCACTTATTTATAGCCAGTGTTTGTTATGCCAAATTTGGGTTTAAACCCTAATCTTTAAACAACTGTGACTAGATATTTTCATGCAACTCTAGTAGGAAGACTTGGAGGCTTGAACATCAACTGGATAAGTGTTCAACATCTTATGCCTTTGAGAGTAAAGCCCAATGTCTTTGCTTGATTCTATGAAGCCCTTACACATTGTGTATCTAAGAAATAAACATAATAGAGAAAGTTATGCCTTTGCCTTTTTGCTTTCTGGAATGAACAGTAATTAAACTACGGATTTCTTAATAAGAATACTGTGTTTCCTATGTTCCTTAAAAACAAAACAAGAAAACATTATTTATATCCACTTTTACTAGCAGAAATAACACATTTCTAAACCTTTTAAATAAATTACTGTTAACTTTTCCAAAGGTGAACAAAAGAGAAATTCTCTTCATGAACATAGAGCCATCACAGTCCAATTCAGTAATAACAGCAATTTCATACTCATATGAATTTGTTTAAAAGGTGACCTAGACAATGAAGCAAGTATAATTAAATTGGAAACAGCTAATTCAATAAAGTACTGATGTCAAAAGTAATAATCAGGGGAAATTTTAGTGCAACACTCATCTGCAGAAAGGATCGTTTTAGAATAATGGTATGCTTATGTGAAGAAATTTGAAATATAAAATGTCTGATGATGGTTGATTGAAAAACAAAACAAAAAGGGGTTTATGTTAATAGATTTCAAAATGAGTAAAAGAAACAGAGACACAGAATTGCTGTCATTAATATGTTGCCACTGGTTTATAGAACAAAGAAAGAATTTGATTAAAATCTCTGCTTCCTGGCTTGAAATGGTTAAGTACAATTAAGTTTCACCCAACTTGAGCATTAAAAAGTGCTCTATGAAATAGATATTAAGTTTTCCAGAAGACAGCTGTCACTGCATGGGCATTCAGGGTACCAACCATTCACTCTGTGCATGAGGAGAACTCGGCTAATGCTCACAGCTGCGCTGCATCTGCCCACAACACAGAGGGTAAGTTCTCAACCTCTTCCATTTGGTTCTGCAGAAAATCAAGACTAGTTTAATATTAATTCAGTCTCTTGATCGTCTGGCCTAGCACACTTATTGAGCTGGGGTCAGTATGAAAAATACCCAGCAGAGCTTTGGTGTACCAAAGGTCAAGTTGCTCTGCCCACTCTTCAACCACGAAGGTGAAGTTCACCTGTCCAGCTCACAGTGCCATTTTCAATCAGCATCTGAGTGATCCAAGGCAGGGGAATGAGATCCTACTTGATCATAAAAAGTCTCAGGCCTTCCTAGTTCATATGTAATGTATGTGGTCTAAATATTTATTTTTATAAAAACCCATAAGACATTTAGAAATACAAAGGTAAAACTATAAAAATAATTTGCTGAGCTGCAAAAATGTTTCTCGCAGAGGGAAAATCATGAGAGAGCTGTTGCTTATTGAGCAACACTCCCACTCATGGGGTTTATCTGATTTTGAAACACTACCAATAGTTCTCATTGAAAAAATTAGCTCATATATGAACTATATATGTGCACACACATGGGAGAAATATTCCTTCTTCACAGTCAAAAGCTGAATAATCTATTTAAAGTAGCTGAACTATCTGTAAAAAAAGATGTTACATCTTTTACCTGTTCTAAGTGTGAGACTTACATCAAGTTATGGTCCCAGAAGGTGAAAAAAAAGCACTGTTCTAACCAAGGATCAGTTTGAATTAGGCTGGTGTGAATCATACAGAGCCCACAAACAAGCAGGCATCCTTTCCCTGTTTAAAAATTAGGGAAACCCAGACGAATTTTGCCTTGCACACCATAGGTAACACCACCACCCCGGGTCTGACAGGCAGCACTGCTGGCATGGCAAGGAGAGGAAGAACCACGGCAGAGCTCAGTTCTCTGCTCCCACGCTGAGCCAAAACACTGGCAGCTGGAAAAATCACTGCCTGACTCGTCAGCTGAGCCAGTTGCAGCTGGAAGTCCCAGAGAAGGAAAAATATGGAAGCCCACAGTCCCATTTTTCCAGAGTCACTTTTTCTGACTACAACCACAGTGTAATTTGTCAGTCAGAGTCTCTCAGTCCCACACAGATCTTGTTTCCTGGGAGACGAGTCTTTTAAATAGCAGTTCAAAACACCAACCAGATTGAAAGAGGAATTCAATTAAAGGGAAGAACCATCTTATTGCACTGGGGGTCTGTGCTGGGAAAAGCTTCTGGAACATGTATTTCTGGTTTCCCAAAAAGCATGTCTGGTGTTTTTTAATTTATTTATTATTTCTTATTCACTTCTTTGTCATAGGCATGGATAAACACAGTAAGTTTTTAGCTGATAATTCAGTTATACTGATGTTTGCTATTTTTTTATTATTGGCTAATAACTTGGATTACTGCTATTTTTCAAGCTTTATGATTTCAAACTAAGTAATTTAAACATTTGCTTATTTATAAATTTTTGACAATTCATAAAATATTGCTCCTGCTCTTTGAATGAGATACTTTTAGAGGACAACAAAGTTAAATAGTAGTTAATGACTTGCTTTTTAGACCAAACTCTGCCAAAAAAATCTTGGACTGGACAGATGTTGGATCAAGAGATCTCTGGCCCACATGATTCACTCTCAGAACTTCTTTGAAGTATAAATTTCGAGAAAATTAGTAACATCTTATCATGTGATGCAGCTCAGATACAATACTCTAAAAACACATAATATCCATATATAGATACCATTCCCAGTGGCACCTTCAAAGAGTATTTTTTTATGAAGGAAAAGATGAATACCCTCACACTTGAAATACAGCTCTTTGGAATTTCAACCCACATTAATAAAAGTTCTGCTTTTCACTTTCAGTCAGCTTTGCAGCAGTTACTGGTGGAAAGAAAACAGAAAATCACTTCCAGGCACTATTACTTGCAGCAATGATAGGCTGTTTCAATAAGTTCAATTTCAACAGCCATAAATAGCAAGTAATTAAACCTGTGTTTCTTTACACTTTCAAGTGCAATTTTCTCCTTTACCTGTAATGTTAGCAAACTAAATTTGGTGCCAACTTCCCAAGCAGGTTTCCAAATGTGTCTAAAGAAACACCAAATATTTGGAAGATTTTTCCCTTCTTTGCATCAGACTAAAATGAAAAACTTCACTGTTGGGCTAACAGCTGAGTGGCTACTGGTCAGTACAGACCATGATTTATCACTGAAAAATTAGGGAAATGTCAACTATTTCTTCTGCATTGCAACAGAGGAGATCACACAGAGGGAGGAAACAACCTCATTGGCTTTTAAATAATATAAAGAGACAGTGCTACATGGCTTTGTTATGCCAGTATTGATGGGAAGATGAGACATAAACCTCTGTCAAAAGTGGTTTCCTTCAAAGATACCGTCAAGGCAACAGAAGAAAACTAGTACATAATTTTGCAAAGAAAAAAGTAATAATGCGATCTGAATAGCTTCTTTACATGACTGGGCAGCAAGTTTTCAAAGAAAGTTTACTACAGTGAAAGATTAAAACTTTGTACAGTGCCTAGCCCAAAGCAAATTACAGGTGAGGATTTATATGTTGTTCAGTTTAAATTGCTGAAATGAAGTATTTGGTATCCTGAAGGTGAGAGAATTTGTTACTACTTAAATAAAATTGAGAAAATTGTAGAATTATGACAACAGTGTGATGTCAGACTTTTAGTAGAGAACAACATATATAATGCAAACAGTTTGTCTAGTAACTGCAATACTCTTTTATTTATCATTTTGACACAAGCAGTATAAGTTCAACAACCCCCATGTTGTACTTGAGTTTATTAAACCTAAATTCAATTGATTAATGGTATCTGCCTTCAGCCTTTAAAAATTACCTAATTATTCTTCTTACAAATGCTGATCTCCAGAAACAGTACTTTTATGAAAAATTAGTTCTACTATTTTTATCATACAAAAGTATGCCAAATTATACTCGAAAGCATTAAATTTACTTGAAAGCATTGTGGGGTGGGGTGCTTTGTTTTTAACTGAACATGAAGGATATTAGATATCTATCATGGTTAAGAGCTTACAGATTTGTGAACCAGAGTAGCAATGACCAACACAGTGAATGGTGGAGTAGTGACTATAACTGGTGGCACTTGATCTAATATAAGACAAGAATTGGATGCTGTAAGAGATCTCTCCAGTGAAAATAATGGCATTTCCATAGAGCCTTCTCCAGCAAAACTGGTCTGAATCCTCAGATAGACAGGCTTGACTCATTATAATATCTGTTTATTCCTATTTTTTTCCATATAAGTAATATATTTGTATTTTTATATAATCTGCATTTTTTAAAGAAGTGCCCTTCTAATCCAAAGCAATCAAAGTTATAATTTAAATTAAACAGATTTATTACAAACTGAGGCTCCATCCTGTCCAACTGTGGGAACAGTGGTGAAAAATGAGATGGTGCCTCTCCAAGAAGGGTGACCTGAATCAGTGGACAGCTGCAAGTTGAACTGGAAATAATCACCAGATAATTCTCATGAAAGTTTTCCTGAATCTTCAACTGACCAAATTTAGATGCAGAAATCTATTCATTTGGCCTTTATTGTCTGAAAATTCATGCGGGCCTGGAAACTAAGTGGTAGCTCAGTGAACCTCTGTGAGCTGAATTAGCATCAGCATCAGCAACTTTCCCCCAGCTGACGGCTCAAGGAGCTGTCGAGAGCAACACTCTCCCTCCTGGCAGTAATTCCTTTTGGAGTGCATTTATTCTTTCAAAAAAGACACCAAAGAGACAGCCAGTATATTACAGAGCTGCAGAAAGAAGCCATCTGTCTTAATGGCTGGGAAAGTTGTGAGCAAAAGAAAAAGTCTGGGTTTTGAACCCTCCTCCAGAATTTTTCAGTTGTTCAGTGGTGCAGGACAACTGTAATAGGTGATTGTTAACCATTATTCCAACTTCATATACAGAATGCTTTAATTTTTTTAAACCATGCTATCATAAGACAAAAAAGTTAAAGGAGAGGGGACTGTTTTGCATAAACCCTGAAGAATCCCTTTTTATCATTACCTAAGCTGATGATTTTTATTGGTAGGAAGATGAAAGTCCTTACAACTACAGGTTTTGATCACCTGCTTGTGTTTTATATTCTACTGTAACATTTTAAATTGCTAGAGTCATAATTTATCCTGACTTTGCTCAAAATTGCTAGATGTAGCAATGTACAGATTTTTATATTAAAAATAGTCATTTTTGATCCAAAGACTTTTAATAAATGCCACACTCCATTTGGAAAAAGTGCTTAGTTACTTTTTACCTTAAAAAAAAAGATGGAAAAAATGCAGAACACTTAGTACTGAGATCAGTATGGATGAAGTAGAATTAAATAAATGTTCAAAGTACCACCAGAAAATGGTGTGAAAAAGAACCCTTCTTGTAAGAGTCTTTGGAAATAAGAAAAAAAATCCTTCTGGTCTATACAGGCTGAGGATCCACTGGCTGAAGAACACTGTTAGTTAATATTTACAATTTTGGACGATTTTTACCAACCTGAATAACAGTGAGATTCAATTCTCACCTCCACTGACATCTAAAATGTGTGCTGGGAGCATTCTGGCATAATCCATAAGCTGTTGAACAAACATGCCCTAAGACAAGTCCTGAGAGATGTCTATGCAGAAAAGAATCATCTTTCTTCCAGCAAGGAATGATTACAATGGTTTTGAGGGAAAGGATATCTCTTACCATTTCTGCCCCCTCCTCTCTGCTCACGTAATTCCTTTTAAATGATAAAGCTGAATCTTAACTCGTGTTGACTCAATTCATCAGTAAGTGGATCTGAGAGGGGACCTTACCTCCCCTCAGCCTTGCCTGTCATTTTCATTAAATCTTCACTTTCTTCCGCACTGAGACTGAGCAACATCAGAAAGGGGAAAAAAGAAAAAA
>VZTJ01000480.1:520279-562468 GCA_013397795.1 Orthonyx spaldingii | reverse complement strand
AAAAAAAAAAAAAAAGGTAACAGTCACATTTAAGAAGGAGTGAATATCATAACAAAACACATTTAAAATGCAAATAGATAAGACATAAGATATCTTTAAAATACAGATTATTCCTATAATTACATATGAAATCAGCATATTTACAAGAAAAAAGCTGTTAGTCATCATTTCCATTTGTAAGGTTTTGTCTGCCTGTTAATGTTTGCTCGTTTTGTGTTTCATGACTTTTCATTTAGAAAGGTTTTACCCAGAGACTACACAGATGACTGAGTTTAAGATTACTTCAGATAAAAAGAAAAATGATTGTACATACTCCAAAACCTGCTGGTTTACAACCCCTACCTTATAAAAATACATGACAAATATCAAAGAAATGGGTTTGTCTGAGGTTTTCTTGCAATTTTCCTATTCTGCCCTAGTCAAACAACAAAATTGCTCACAGTATTTTGCTGATATTAGTTATTTCCTGCACTTTAATTTCACAGGTGAAATATTCTGAACTGTTTTCCTAGAATAGCTATACCAAAAATGAAAAAAAAAATCTCCTCCTTTTTGAAATGGTTCTTAAAGAGAAACAAAGATTCCAAAAAGTGAACTTTTATAGATACATCCAATTCAATCTCTTAACAAGGAATGAAGATCCTTCTCACAGTTTTACCCAGCAAAAAAGGAGAAAGCAAAATTCATGTAATGTGAAGGAAACATTTATTCCTTCTTTGCTTACTTACTTGAGCATGACTATTTATAATTGTAAGTGCTGTGAGGACACAGGATGGCAAAGATGCTCCTGCTCAGCTGCGCCACTTTGTGTGCGAGATACTTAATTCTGAATTTCATTGTCATTTGAATGACGATTTAAGCAGATGGGGAAAATGTGAGTGCTACGTGGGATGAGCAAAACGTTCAGAGACCACGCAGAAAGAGGGCAGCGCTGGCACAGAGGGAAGAACACCACAGATCCTGTGTCCTCATCCTTCTTTCCCTGTGTCTAAAGGAGCACAGCAGGACTGAGGTGTACTTGGCACTCACTCGTTGCCATGCACACGTTCTTCCAGATTATTGTGTTGCTTTCTCTCTGGAATGTTAAGTATTCTTTGTGAACAACTGGTATAACAGCATTTCCTTGGACGTGCTGTTAATGTCACAGGGATATTTCTCCCTGCCACATCCTTTGGGCTGTGACTGTCAGAAGCCCTGGGGCTGCAGGAGACCAACCCTACTCCATAAGGATGAAATTTGCTTACAACCACCTTACTGAAACAGTGACTTAATGCCCATTGTTTTCTCTCTAAGTTTTGGCTTTTTGTATCATCAAGTTTCCTGCCAGGTAAAAATGACCATCTGCAATGTTGGCGTTGAACAGAATTATATATTCCACTAAAATTAACTCATTGCATCAGCTGAAGGGTAAAGTTAATAATTAATGTCCTTACGCACAGTGTAAGATCCTTAAATTGAATTAAAAGAGTACATAAAGTTTAATTTCAAGATATGGGAGTAGATTTTGTTTTATGATTCTGATACTGAATATACTTAACATTCTATATTCTATTTTCCATTTTAATTTCTCCTTCAGTGATAGCTTCTCAAGTGCCAATTTTTATTTCTGACATTTTTACAGCACAGTTTATTCATTAATTATAAAATTACATGTACATACACACACACACACAAAGATTCCTTCATTATCTGGGAAGCTCCACCCAAACAGCACAGGTTTATGTCCTGGGCATAAATATTTTCCTCTTTTACTAAGCGGAAACCTTAAATGCACACCTTTATTCTAAATTTCAGTCCATCAGCCACTACAGGTATCATGATAAAACAACACATGATCCACAGACTGGGACCTTTGTGAGGGGTCTAGCAGAAGGGAAGATACCTGTGTGAGCAGCTTGGACCACTGATGTCCTGACTTAGTTCCAACACATTACAAACCCCTGAAATTAAGATAACAATTTTTCCAAACTAAAATGTAAGTTCAGAAGGTCATGATTCTACTATTAAAATCAGCTTAATTGCAAATAATATATGCCTGTGAGGATTGTAAGCAGCACTTCTCACTGAAGTAGCATCAAAACACTGAGATAACTTTTACTGTGAGAGATGTTGGGACATGCAAACCTAAACAATTTATAAATACTCCCAACAGCTGCGTCTGCAGAATTGTTAGAGTTGAACATATACTATCAAGAGATGAAAGAAAATGGATCGTATTTATGAGACATGGCAGCCTGCACATACTTTCCTTGAAACTACTTGTTCATGGCCTAGAAGCCTTTGTAAATGTTGTGATAAAGTAAGTGCCAGAATAGGGAGCAGTCATGCATGTGATAGGAAAATTCACTGGCGTGGCAGAGGAATATATATGAGCACTTGCATTTGTTTGTTTGCTTGCTCATACTTTTTACAGCAGAAAGAGTTATTATATTGGATGCTCTGAAACACTCCTAAAATATGCAGGATTTTGCAAAATATCTTTGTAATTGTATAGAAGAGATGTTCTGCTTTCTTTTAAGAATGATTATAGAAAATTGGTCATGGCAATTTAATATCCTGTGTTATGTGGCTCCATCTCTCCCCATTCTCTGCTAACCTACTGAAAAAGGTTGCTGTTGATTTATGCTTTTGTTTGTGAATTACACCGTAGAGTTTCAGAGGCAATAAGAGCTAGAAAATTGCTTCTTACAGTCAATGACCTCCTTGTCGTTTACTTCCTTATTTTATCATAATAGAGACATTCACTTGATGGAGATTTCCCTACCAAAGAGAAGACTCTGATCCTTGACCTTAATGAACATGTTTTCCTACCTGCTCAAAGCATTACAAGTATTTTAGTGGCAGCCAACTTTGAGCAGAGATTTAAATAACGTTTGTTATTCAGTGATAAAAGTGCAGTCTACTGAGATAACTACTGCTGTTAAGAAAACAATGGTTTATCCTTTAGATTACAGTACCTCTGACATAAACTTTCCTTTCGCTTCCCCAGTGAATTCATCTTCTAAACAGGACCAGCATTGCTTGATCATTGCTGTTAAGGCTATTTATCTGTAGCCCAGAATGAAATAGAAGTCTCTAACAAGTGCCCAAAACCTGAAAACACTGGGAGGCTTTTCCTTGACTCCAGGAGGATCTGATCAACCTCTAAACACACAGAGCAATTATATTTTCAGATGAGGTACAGAGGGCTGCTGTCTTCTGTCAACAATGCTCATGTAAATGAGGATTAACACCACCACACTTGAGCTAATGAAATTACTTTATGGAACCACTGAATCATTAAGGTTGGACCTTTAAGATCACTTAGTCCAGCTGTTAGCCCAGCACTGTCAAGTCCACCACTAAACCATGTCCCCAAGTGCCACACCTAAACGTTTAAATACCTCCAGAAATAATGCTTCAACAGCTTCCCTGGGCAGCCTGTTCCAGAGCTTGACAACTGTTTTCTGTGAAGAAATTTTTTCCTAACATCCAACCTAAACTGGCCCTGGCACAACTTGAGACCATTTCCTCTCATCCTATCGCTCATTACTTGGGAGAAGAGACTGACCCTCACCTTGCTATAACCTAGGAGAATCATAGCCTATCCTGAGTTGGAAGGGACCCCCAGAAATCAAGTCCAGCTCCTGGCCCTGCGCAGGGCACCCCAAGAGTCATGCCATGTGCCTGAGGGTATTGTCCAGACACTTCTTGAGCTCTGCCAGGCTTGGTGCCATGGCCAAGGCTCCCTGGAGAGCCTGTTCAGTGCTCAACCATCCTCTGAGTGAAGAACCTTTTTGTAATACCCAATATAAACCTCTCCTGACTCAGCTTCAGGCCATTCCCCCAGGGCTGTCACTGGTCACAGACAGAGCAGTAGTTGTAGGCAGTTGTAAGGACTGATAAAATCTCCCCTGAGCCTCCTTTCTCCTGGTCTAAACACGCCCAGCTCCCTCAGCAGATCCTCAGAGGACTTGTGCTCCAGACCCTTCACCAGCCCTGTTGCCCGTCTATGGACCTGCTTCAGAATCTCAATGTTATTCCTGAATTGAGGGGCCCAGAACTGCACACAGCACTCGAGTGTGGCCTCACCAGTGCCCAGCACAGAGGGACAATCACTGCCCTGGTCCTGCTGGCCACACTATTTCGGATTCAGGCCAGGTACCATTGACCTTCTTGCCCACCTGGGCACACGCTGGCTCATATGTTCAGCCACTGCTGACCAGCACCCCTGGATCCTTTTCCACCGTGCCCCTTTCCAACCACACTTCCTCTGGCCTGTATCTCTCTGTGGGGGTTGTTGTGACCCAAGTGCAGGACGTTTTCTGTGAGCATAAGTGCTTCTTCCTAATGACAGACAGAGTGCTATGGTGCATAGAGAGATGTGGTCAGCCAGTTCTGGTCAAACTGGGCATCATGAATGTAGCTCAGTCCTTTGGCATTACTGATCAATTCTTCACAAATACCACGTTTCTAGAAAACAGGAAATTATGCATGCAAGAAAATGAAACCTATTACAGAAGCTTCCTTTTCTAAGCCCAGCTCAGAATTCCCTTCTTCCTAAGCAAACCAAATTAATAAATTCCCATTATCTATCATTCTCCGCCCTGTACCTCTCCAAATACCAAACTTCCCATCCACGCCTAGGAGTCATGGTCAACCCTATTTGACAGTGGGGTAGGAGCACCAGAGACATAAAGCTCCCAGGTTTGTCAGAAGAGGTGGCATGAAACGACCAAGGAGAGAGGCAGATTAATACTCCCACTGAAAAAGTGTTTACAGAGCAGATTAAACCATTATTAGACATTCCCTGTGACAGATGGCACTGGAGAAAATCAAGCGTCATGCGTTCTGCCGCTCACAGAAACACTCGCTAAATAGGATGCAGAATAGTCGCTAATGAAGATAACACGTAAGAGAGTATTGTACTGCTCTAAGGCTTAATTTGACTCACAGGGAGCATTTCCATCTATCCCAGATTGCTATTTCTTTTTACAGAATTTCTTTAATGCCTTTTTTTCTTTTAACACATTTTGTTCTGTTACCTTGATGATAGGGCAGTAAACAGCGGAATGAGATTTCTCCTAGGTTTCTTGACAAATTTCATTCCCCAAAAAAAGCAACAGAGGTTGAAAAGCCATTTTTCTTTGTCTTCCTTTCTGTGCCACTCCAATTAGAGCTTCCCTCTGTTGATGAGTTCTTGCTTGTCTCTTCTAGTTAGATGTTGTAGTCTTTATGCTAAACATTTTTATATGCAGATTTTTGATGTCTCCTTAATTTAAATACCTATTGTCTTCTTGAAAATTTAATAACCTATTACTCAGTTATGTTCATGCTTGTTTTATTCCATTTTTTTTTCTTAGTTTACAGCTAATGTCAGGTAGCGTAGAAGGACAGACTGCATTAAAAGAAAATGTTCAGCGTATTTTTTTTATTTAAATAATAAGTATGAAATTGCTGTATATGAAAATAAAAAGGAATGTCAAAAGTTTCCTTCACCCCAGACCACCAGGCAAATCTGATAAACGTATATCAATTACTGCATAGAATAAGACATATATGCACGAGGTTGATGCATTTACCCTCTGGTTATGGCTCTGCAGCTCCTATTACGAGCTAATCCCTGTAAGCCTACAGTGACTGAAAAACGGCTCTGAGTCAGTGAAAGCCAGATTTCAGAAATAACATTCAAAAAGTTTCAAGAAGGAAAGAAAAATACTTGAACCACAAAGTAATTTACATTCTGGATGTTCAGGAAATGTCTTGAACGAATCAGGTTGTGATTCCTCAAATTGAATTAAAAGCACAAGTCAGGTCCCCCCGTTTAAAAGCGTGTGGCCACCATGAGATACCCACAAGATGAGATTCCTCACAGAGGTGACATGTTCTAAGACTGCTGAATGAATTGATCTCTTTCACCAAGGGTCTTCTAAATTCCACCTGGATGTGGACTTTCAGAGAGGATTTGAAGTTACAGGCAGGAGTTACTTCAGATCCCTTTATTACAGTAAATCAGTAAAGTGCCTCTGTAGTGGGTATAGTAACAAACTGAAAATTTCCTCTGAAATGAAAGAAAATCCTTCTGGCTTACATGATTACCTCTTACCCAGTCTCCTTTTGAACAGCAAGGTGTCCTGCTGGGCCCAGGCAAAGATGACTGTTCTCTCAGGACTGATACTCCAAACGAGAAGAGAACTTCAAGATAATCAGAGACACACTAAAAAGTATAAAAATTTTCTGAATCTTGTGTCAGCTTTCTACTTCAATCAAGATTTTTCCAAGAAGTTGCCATACTGCTGTTAAGAGTAGTGGAAAGAGCCAAAAGACCACAAAATCAAAGCCAAGGGGAATGTACAATTCCAGGAACATTTATGTTATTGCTGAGATACAACTACATCACCACCCACACACTCACAGCAACAGACTGAGAGGCACTGGTGCACCATTTCTACTGGACCATTTTTCCAATGATTAAGTTTCCTGTTATAAAGCAGAGGAAATTATATTTACATTATCAGTAACATAATCAATTGTAGTGAACCACTGCAATATATTAGAATTTATTTCAGGACTTTTCTGCTAATTACCATCCAGGAGCTTTATCATTCAGCTGAACTTGAAGGAATTCATTGCATTTATCATAGGGCAAAGGTGAAGCTTACAGGTTTAGATCAGGAGCTGTGTCCATGGCAATAAGCAGAAATTAAATTCATTCAATCTTCAAGCTCTCCTTCTGAAACAATAATAATTTTGTCTGTCTCTTACCTCTTTCTTTCATCACCTACCAGCTGTTTTTACAGACACTTCCATTTTATAAACACATCACTCTTTCCTGCTTTTATGATGATTATTTTTTTTCTATACTCCTGTAAACTCTATAAGACTCCAGCAATAAAGAATATTTCATTTTCAGTCTTTCTCTGAGTAGAATAAAGCCAGTCCTGAGACTTATCTCTCCTTAAAGCAACTACTGATTACATATCCTTAAAAAGGGCATCCTACTGACATCCTCCTGCAGTGCATTGTTGTCCAGGTCAATTAACTGGCATCACATGACCTTGAAATTGATACGACTTGGGCGTTTTTCTGCCACTTCAAGGGATAGCAAAAATCTTATATTTATTTTTCTTTCATTGCTCTATTTGTCTTTATTGAGCTAAATAGTAGGATAGACAGAAGCATTTTATATTCTCAGCATAAACCTCCCCTTTATTCCAATGAGGCAGTCTGTTTTCCAAGGAAAGGAAATGCACATTTCTGTGAGGTACTGCAGCCAAGCTCCCACAATGCAAAATATTAGGACATGCACAGCATTTTTTAAAATATGGCATACATTTCTGTTTCTCATAAACAGACTCTAATTCGGCTCACTCGCTACCCATGGACAGTAGGTGTCTGGGCTTTCAGGAAAAACAAGAAAAATGCAATCTGGATAGATTTTAAATGGAACTTGTTTTAGTTCAGCCGAGAGCAGCCTGGAAGAAAGGAAGGAAGCTGAGCAGTGTTCAAGGAGATGGGCTACTTGGAGAAATTTTTTGTCAAACACAGAAGACTTGCTGAAAACAGACAGAAACCAGAAGTTTTCCCCTGCAGCAGGCATTCCTACAGAGATATGTACACACGTGATAGGTTTTGACAAACTCTTGAGAACCCAGTGCTGTCTAGGGAAGGTCGTCTCCTCCAAGCATGATCCCCACATCTTTCAGCATCATGCTGCTACTCTTGTGAGGGATAATAACCCCAGCCTTCACTGCACACCGCAAGGAAAACTCTCACATCCCTTCAGCACATTTCATTCCCCGTCCAGGGAATGGCTGAAACAAAGATATGCATCTTTGCTTAAATAATTGTAATCATTACTTTTGTTTCATTAATGGCACATCAATGCTCTGTCAGTGATTCACCAACGACCTCTGACAATTCTTGCTTTATTCATAGTATATTTCTTTCCAGTTTTATCCCTTTAATTCTCCTCTCCTGAGAGGGGAATTTCCTACCCCAGAGGGTAAATTTCACTTAATAATATAGAGTTCACGGCTGCTTGGGTCACATGCAGTCAGGAGCAGATGGAGCATGTTGTGCCCTGGCTTCCCACCAACACAAATTTAGGTCTTCACATCTGCCATCCTGTCCTCATCTCTGACAATATGTGCTTCAATCCTCCTTCCTGGCTTCTCCATCCCAATGACTAATTCCCCTCTCCCATTCCTAAAATGACAGAAAACTGGGGACAGCCACAGCAAAGTATAAAGATGTTTTGCCAGCTTTATGCCAAGAGCCAGATTCCACAGTCAGCAGTTTCGCCTGTCACAGGGTCATTTCATGCTGCTCCAAAAACATCAAGAGGCCACAGAAAATCAGAAATTCAGGCCTTCTGTGGCTGCGTGACAGTGGAAATTTAGAAGGTTGTATTAAATTTACTGTAGCATGGGTGCTTTATGACATCCAGTAAACTGCACATAAAAACATATTCAGAAACACGATGAACTTCAGTTTATCTCCCCTGGTCTGCATTCCCACTCAAGTCAACAGGAAAGAACAATTTCCTCTAGGTAAGGGTTCAGAGTTGCATTTTAATTAAAGCTACTCTGGAAACTCCTCATTTTAACCACCCTCTTCTAACTCAATGAGCAAGAAAATCCAGGGAGAGCAGTTTTCTCAGAGTTAGCTGCTGAGAATCACCTCTCCCACCCCACATCTACACCAGAGCATGATGTTCCAGAATATCTGTGGGAACTATGCTTTCAATTTCAGTATTTCTAATATTATTTTACATCACTATATCAATGCCACTAAAAGATGCAATTCCTTCTGGATTTCTCTTGGCCTTCTGAAGTTCTACTGTTGTGAGTCATCTTAAGCCCAAGATTTTTTAATACTGCCAGTAACAGTTGAATATAAATCTTACTTTATTCCCAGTCTATGCAAATAGCAGTTTATGGATTGTGCCCTGTATATGCTGTGAGGGGCTGATTGAAGGGACAATGGCTATTGATTTTAATGCTTCTTGGAACCCACTGTACCATGCAAGTTCAGGGAATTTTCTTGGTTTGTGTTTTTGTTTTGGTGGTGGTGGTTGTTGTTTATTTGTTTTCAGGTTTGTATGTGTTTGCTTCAGCTTTTTGTTCTGTAAAATAGCATAAAAATGATAATAATACCATTTCCCACTTCTCTTGCACAGAGGAGAAGAAACTTGGCAGGTACTATGTGATATTATTGATATTAGCATTAGTGAATGAAAACATTACTAAAAAGATCATTTACATTTTTAGAGATTAATGGGATTTCTTGATGCATATTTAGTTTCTGTCATCACAGCCTAATTACCAAAACTTCTTTTTATTAATGAACAGCACAGAAATGTTCAAAAATAAACAGTTTTTTATCTCACTTCAAGTCCTAAATCACGGAAGACAAGAAGAGCTGGAGACTTTGTGTGGGGCCTCACATAGCTTGTAAACATTATATTCTTATTATATTGTGGAACTTTATTAAGTTATTTCTATTTAGAGAAATCTGTTCTTCCTGAGAACATAGGACTCCCTTTCTTTAAGAAGGGGGCAAAAAAACCCAGACATGGTAAAAAAGGTTAATCGAAAGGAAATAATGCATCTGGTGGGTTTAGTTGAGTGACACATTTGTTTCTAAACCTCATTTCCAGTTGCACAGAGAGGTTGTAGTGCCCCAGTTGTAACCACAACCTCAGGGGCAGGAAACTTATCCTGGTAGACCAATCCTACAATGAAATTTGAGAACACGAAGGGACTGTTCAGAGCCATTTTCCACCTTCATGGGAGATGTGTCCAGCTGACTGCCCAGGAGACAGGTAAGGGAATTTTCTCCTGGGACCACAGCAGCTGGATGTCAAAATTCATGAGTCAGGCTATGGCTCTGACGGCAACAAGGCAAACTGCTACTTCCTACAAACAGAAAATTATGTAGGTAACTGGCTTCAGACTCAGTTCCTAAATATGCCTTCTTCCTAATGATGTAGGTCACAGAGGAATTAAATGAGTACAATTATGGCATATAATAATAGTAATAAAAATTATCCAAAATTAAAAAGGTAAGTTTCAAAGGACACTTTTTACCACCAGAACAATCATTCCCATGGATTTTGTTAAGGTCCTTAGGCTGGGGATTTGCTTTTAGGTCAACTATGACACAGAACCCTTGAAAAGAGGAAAAAACAACCCCTATATTAAACCAGAAGCATAATGAAAACCATAGACAATGAGATGTAAAAAAATATCTCAGAATGATATTCTTGCTACTGGGAGACTTTGCAAACCCTGCATCCAATTTGGAACTGAAGATATGAACTCCAGGGGCCTTGTGCTTTTTTCCAAACCTGCTTGAAAACCATGCTCGGATTGAAACCTAATCAGTCTTTAACCCTTTATCATCACCAAAACCAGGACAACAGATTGCAAAGGACAGTACTGCTAAATCCCAGCAGTGTGGAACCATCTCAAAACACCACAGAAGGGACATGTATTATGCCAGTTTTGTCATTAATTTGCCTATCCTATTTTGTTTTGAAGACTCTTTCTACAGTAAAGGCAGAGCAAAACAAAGAAAAAGTTTTAAGATAGAACATTTCTACTACGAGGAGGTATCAGCTCTTGGGTTTGTATATGTCCTATTGTATGTGGTTGACATGCAAATTTAGTTGCTCATAATCAATGAGGTACCAGCTCTTATATACTGTAAAACTTTGAAATGGAATAAAAATTTACTCAGGCACCCTGACTACAAGATTCACTGCCCTACAGGACAGATTTCTGTCCAGTAACAAACTGTGAAGGAAAATCCTTCCATCATCACAGGAAAATACTGACACCTGTTTTCAGTTGGGGAGGAGTGAGTGTCTGCCCCTTGTATAAAGTGGGTACATTCTACAACATTTTCCTAAGCCCATGTGCTAATTGCTTGTTTTTGCAGATGCTATGGATGGCTACACACAAACCTTTACCAAAATTTTATTACATCTGCTGCTGTGCCTTTACCTCATGTGCTCTTCATTTAAACATGCTATGAGCAGTCAAAGAAGAGACATGATTTGTTTTTGACAGACCTCCATATCAGCAGCTTATTCTCAGTTTCTAAGTATATACATATGGATCATTTAAGTTTACAGCATCTCCTTTGCTTTTTGTAATTAGGCTGCCTGCTTAATATTTCCTGAAACTCTCTGCGTTCCATCTGTCATTGGAAATAAGGCTTATTTTGTGCCTTCTCTCGTTCTCTGGGATTTTACCCAATTTTAAGCACAGACATTGCATTAGTTAGTCCTGAAATGCCCTAGAGAAAAATTCATCAGATCCTGTTGAGCTGAAAGCATCTAATTGATGTAGAAGTTCTTTGACCTGTTCTTTCTCTTGTTCCTGTCCCCTGTTGTGTTTTAATGATTGTATTAAAAATAATTAAAAGTAATTTAAAATAATTAACCTTTTATGGGAAAACTGAAAGAGAATAGCCTGCTAATATTTAGTATCTTCAGCTGTTTACTCAAGTTCCTCATGAAGTCATTCTATACAAGTTAAGCAGCAATTTATTTTAAATGTTTCCTTAAATTATGCGACCACAGGTTGCCATAAGGACAAAGTTTCTACTCTCCAACACCAATTCAGCCTCCACTATTTTCTGCCCTTTGCTTGCCCTCCCTCATACACTTTCACTCCTTCCCACACCTCTTTGGCTTCCCACCACTCATATGACTCCACTTTTTTTATGGCTGCATGTTCCTTTCCAGCCTCCAAACCCTTTTAAACCTCCTACCTCTTTATGGCCTCTAACTCCATTTCACCCCTTCCCTTGCCCTACCTATTCCCCACCCATGCCTTGCATTACCTACCCCTCTTACACCTTATTCTTGCCTACACCACCCTTGCCTTACCAACCCATCCATTGTCTTGCCATCCCTGACCCTACCTTACCCTTCCCTCCCTTTCCCTGCCTTGCTTTGCCAATCCTTCCCTCCTCTACCCCTCCCTTGCTCTGTGCAGAAGAATATGGAATTCTTGGCTGTAACACACCATATACAGCCAGTAAGATAAAAATCTAGAAACCTCCCCCCCAAAATTTGGCCACTGAATCACTTGTAAACAGTGCTGTAATCTTTTCATGGTGGCTTTTGCATGAATATTAACTTTGCTGTTGATTAAGCAGGAATACTTCTCAAGGCTACTTTTCTGTCTTTTAAAACAGTGGAGTGTCAACTGCTAAAAACCTTTGTTGGATACCAGCTATTGCCTCCTGATAATCATCGTGCATCTCTTTTCCAGTGCCTCAGGCAGATGTGTAAGATTACCATCACTGCTCTCAGAAACAGGCCTGGACCCTGCATATTTATATAAAATGGTGCAGAAATCTCAGCCTTTGTTAGGACCCCGTTTTAGGCAGTGCCACCTCTGTTCAGAGTTCCCTGCTGACAACTCAATAATCTGCCTTGGGTTTTACCACATATGATTGTAGTGAATATGTCAAGTTCTAAAATTTACTTACCTTAGTGCTGTAGTTTGCATGTATGACTCTAGACTATCACTTAAATGGAGGAAGGAAGATGAAGTATTTCATTATTAGCATCAGATAAGAAAAAGTATCATTATAAAAAACCCCCATTTTCAACACAAATTCTTATTTTTTATAAAGCCCTTGCCTGTACTCATTACAAGATGCTCTTCATTTCAGTTCTGCTTAACCTTACAGCTGTAAAGCAAAATATTTAGTGATATTAACACACCATAAGGACAACCTTTTTAACCCCTTTTTAAAAAAAATTAATACAAGGGGTGGAAATGCAAGTATTTCCTACATAACCAGAAAGAAGCACAACACTGTGGTGGTGAGAATTTCCTTCCCAGTCAACAATGAATTGTCCTTATCTGCCTAGGACACAATCTCACCAGAGGAATTATTACAATTTGTACTATGCTGCTCCTGATCTACATTTCAAAACACATCAGTGCCATGGAAAGAAGCAATGTAACAACTTCCTAGATTACACAGTGGGGCGATTAGCCCTAAAGCAGATCAATAACATCAATGGTTTGAGCTTGAGGATAAATAAAACCTGATATTGGTAACAGGTTCATTCTGTTTCAAGCTGCTCATGCCAGTGATAAAACTTGAGAAGACTGAAGATTTCAAAGCCTTGTAGTATTTGGTTCTGGTTCTTTTTGGGTTTTTTATGACTAAACGAGAGGTCTTAGCTCATACTATAATTCAATTATGCTGAGAGACACAAGAACAAGAAAATAAAATCACAGAATTTAATCTTATGAAGTGTGGTCCTGAGTCTGCTACAGCAACAACTCCATGTGTCACTGTGCAAGTATGAAATGAACTGCAGGAGGCTGCTCTGCTTCCCCACTTACATTTTAATTAAGGTTTTTCAGTTTAAAGCAGAATTTTCTCAGACAGGGGTCAGATTCTGACCTCAACAAAGCTTAGTTTGTACCTTGGTGACCTTCAGCACCTGACAGGAGATTGTTTGGTACAAATCCTGTAAATGTTGGGAGCACAACTTTTCCCCATAGCTTACAATACTTAACAACTCTGAGGTAAAATTGCACCTTACTGAGTGATTAAGCCATGAAAACACAATATAGATGTAAGCAACAGATGCTCCCTTTGCCACGGTATATTGAAATTAACATTTTTTTCTCTCAGATTTGCCCTGCATTACAGAAAGTCTCTTAAATGAATATGCTTGGAATATTAGTACTCAATTTTTGCACAATTAAGTAAAAGTAGTAAAATCTCATTTACATTTGAACTCCTATATGTTTTCCAACAGTTTGAAATGTTTCTGGTAGCAGTGTGTAACAGAGAGGGACACGTTATAAATTAATTACGTGAAGTAAAAATTATTATTTTTATGTTGAACACGATTTTTCATATTTAAATGATCATTGAATTCAAGGTGACTCAATCATGTGTCGAATCCAGGGTTGCTCAGGAGTGAAATTTAATCATAGACATATCTCCTGAGAAACTAAACATAATCTTATTGTGATCATACGGAAGCAGTCACTTACAGAAACATCTCTCACTTCAGCCTTTAATTCCCCTCAGAGTTTCCTCTTTTTTTGCCCCAAACTCTGCTTGCTAGCTCAAATTACTCTTCCACTATTTGTGTGTTTGTCTTGCTGACTGGAATATCAGAGTTATATCTGTATGTGGCTGCAGTTACTTACATAAACATATTCACCCCACTGCTCACTTAAGGTTTCCCATTTACTGATTAACTCTGGGAAGGAAATTTTCAGAGGGAACCCTGGTGGTTACATGCCCAACTTCCACTCATTTCCAGAACTATCATTTTTTCCCTCCATAGAAATTAACTAGCTAACAATTGCAAATTAGAAAAAATTTGCTCACATAGACACCCAACAAATTATTTCAATATTAGTTAAGAAGCCTCATATAAAACTCATTGCAAAAGAAAAAAAATATATAACAACAGCATGCCTCCTATGTTGCCATATTTCCTAAATAAGAAATAAGGCTAATTAAAATTCTACTCCATTTCAAAGGAAGAAAAGCACCTCATTATGATTCAGTTTTCCTAATCTCTGTGTAAACAATTATAAAATGCAAATATTTGCCCATTTATGTATAAAGCAATCACAGTTTTTCTTTTCAAAATAGGTGTGGAAGTCAGCTTTAGCAATAGTCCCTGGACTTGGTGAGAACCAGCATCTGACCACAGCAGCAGACAAAGGGCCAGGAGCATCACAGATATGCAGTCATGCTGCTGACAAATTAAATCCAGTTTCCACAGTATACTTATTCCACAAATACTGGTAAGAGTTGGAAGTCTTTTACCACAGGATTATTTTTTTATTTCTTTCTAGTCTAAAGCTTGTGCTTTAAATGTATAACACTGAGGTACCTTCTAGCAACCTACACGTTGTACTGTTTAATGTCACTAAGACGTTGTAGATACTGAGGAGCAATATTTCAAAACAGGTGAACTGACCTTTAGAGCCTTCCTGGGGATTCCAGTCATATTTGTCTCAGACAGAAATTGTATTTTGTTCTGGATTTTATTTGATAAAGGAAGGTTAGGCAAATACAAACAGGCAGAGCAACAACCGCTTGCTCACGTAAAGATACAAGCGCCAAACATCCCAGACATATTGTAGGCACATTCCCAATATTTCCACACATACTAACTTGCAGCTCGTCTCTTATCAGTTTGAGTTTCCATGTTTACAAAATGTGCTTGTTGCTGCTTTGTAGGTGTATTTTCTTACTGGTCAAGAAAATAGGCCAAAAAGTGGCAATGAAATTTATATACACTTGGGGCAGATTGTCTCACAAATGCTGCATATTATCTGCAATGTCTTTAATCACAAACACAGCAAAAAGTCACTTCTCTTATCTAAAAAAAAAAACTTGCTACATTTAGGTCCTTCCACAGCACCGTAATAGTGCCTTATGGAAACATTCACTAGGCTTTTTTAATTAACTATGTGAGTAATCACTTTGTGGGAAGAGATACAGAAACCAGGGCATTCTTGGAGTACAAATTCTGAGCCTACCCACTGAAGCTGGTGGAAACTTCCCAGCTCCAAAGTAGCAGCTTGTATTTCAGAGTCATTTGCAAATGCAGATGTAAA
This sequence comes from Orthonyx spaldingii, assembly GCA_013397795.1. NCBI lineage: Eukaryota > Metazoa > Chordata > Aves > Passeriformes > Orthonychidae > Orthonyx > Orthonyx spaldingii. The sequence goes on along the minus strand of VZTJ01000480.1, from coordinate 546,860 downwards.
CTAAAACTGATGTATCCCAGCAGTAAGAGAAGGATGAAAGGACCTGCAGCAAGGTGAAAGAGGAAGAATAGGACATAGAGCAATAAACCAAGCACTTTAACTGGACTGAGCTATTTGCAGGGAACATTTCAGAAGAATGACACATTATTAGTTATCAACCAATATATTTACTAATCATAAGCCATTATTAGGAAGCATTTAAAAGTGATATCTAGTTATATTTTCCACTAAACCTGGTCACAAGGAGAAGTTTTTGTTTTCTAAGAGATAGTGCACCAAAACTCATCACCTGGTCTTGTGGAGGACCCAACTACCAAGATTATATATTTATTGCTGATCAGAAACAAGTTAATGCTTCGGGATATACAAACAACTCATAAAACATTAATACACTTGCTGTGTGAGGTTGATCCTAGAAGAATCTCATCTCAAAAAGCCTCTTATCACACCTTAACTACTTCAAAGACATACTCGAATTTTCACTTGAAATGCATGCGCACACATATATGAAGTGCAGTTATGAGCCACATATCTTATAAAGTGTTTCTCCAAGACAAAACAATTATTTAAGGGATTAAAAAACCCAGTTATGTTGGTTAACTAGAAACAGGACCAAATTATTATGAGAGAAAGTCAAGAACTGCAAAAAACCCCACCAAGGAGTAGGATGTCTACATAAGCCTATTTATGGAAGTTTTTGAGGGACATACAAGGAACTTAAGAAAAGTCATATATAGACTGAGCATCAAGAAATGTTTCTGGCAGTGAAAATGCCGGCTAAACAGCAAGAATTATTTTTGACAGCAAAATTTTAATTGGTGAATCAAACTTTCAAAGGAAGTGCTTCAGCTGGAGCCCTGAGAACTACTCAAAGCAAGACAGGACACACAACATTTTCAGAACCCTTTCTGAACTTTACATTGATTGTCCAGATGCAAACTGGACTCTGGCTGACATGAGAAAAAACTGTCTCATTTTCCTAGTTTTTGGTCAGACACACCTGAAACTAGCAGTGTTACTTATGGACTTGTCTAGATGCTTTTTTTTTAACATTCATTTCTATTATGGAAAAAAGTTTTGTCTCCAATTACTTTACAATCCATTAAAAGACTGTAAGAAAAGGCATTTATAAAAGTAAAAAATGGGAATTTCTAACAAAGGCAGGAATAAAGCAGTATGCATTTCTCTATAATTAAAATTTCTGTCCTCATCACAGAGGTCACTAACTTTATACAAATCTCATCAGAATAGTCATCGTGTTTGCAACTAGCTGTGAGACAGAAATCATCTGCAGTAAAATCAGTTTTGAAAGCATCCTTTAAAAGAAATTCTATTGTTCTTTTTTTTTCTATTTTACCACAGATAATGTTATAATGGTTTCTAGTAATACCTGGCAGATGTACAATTAAAAACTCAGATACATAGAAAAGTAAACCTTAAGGGTGTTATTAAAAAAAATAAATAATCTTGTGGCTCCTGGCTATGATTGCCAGAAGAGTTATTGGCGTATGGAGTGGGTGAGCGGAGCAGAAGGCCCAGCTGCCTGGAGAACAGCAAAGCACACAGATCTGCTGCCCCTCAAGTGTTTATCCCAGCTGCACAGAGAAACAGTCATTTAGTGAATAAATGAAGCGGTGAAATTACGAGAGCAGGGAGGGAGTCCCCTAAGGACGCCAATTTTCATGGACTGTGTAAGACACTTCATGCATCTCCCACTGTCTGTGAGAGCATGTTTAATACAGCACACACAAGTCAGCACTGTGCCAGTGCAGCTCCAAACTCATGCCAGCAGCAAAAGGTGTCTATCCTGCATCTACATCAGTATAGAGTTCAATTTTGCCTTCTAATTTTAATAGTTTCTTCCAAGTTTCTCCTTTTTTCCATCCCATCTCGTTCTTTTAAAGCAGCCTCAAAACCCAACTAAAAGTTGGCTCCTAACAGAGCCATTACCTCTTCATTACTGGCTTTGAGGATGTCAGCCTGCAGTTATTGCTGGAGGAGTAACCGTGGCTAAAACTTTCTGAATATCTTTGGTTTGGCTCAGTGCAGCATATAAATCAAAAATTATTATAGCAGCTTGCATGTTGTTTACTCTCCAGCATTATTCTAGCTCCATTTTAACACTCAGGGAGATTTTAGACACTCTAGGCTCCATCATTTCCATTACTGAGAAATAAATGCCAATATGGACCCGAGAACTGGAAACTGTTGAGGCCTCATCTGTGCCAATGGTGTAGAGATAGGAAGATTACCTTATCCTACAGCAAATATCATTGCAGCAATGCTGGTACAGTTGGGGATGAACTGTTTTCAAAATCCTGATGTGTCTGAGTCCTGACAGGACAGACTTGAGGAATGAAATGCAGAACAGTGATTTCTCCCAGACGAACCTGGGATGCACCCTACTTAGAGATCTACAGAATATCTTTCAGGATGGAGCACAGACCATTCCAAAAGCTCCAGTTCCTCGGGGCTGAAAACTCAGTACTGATCTCTAGTTCCCTGTTTTCTCAACCCTTTCACTGTGTTAATCTAAAGCAACACTGGGATAACAATCTTTTACTGTCTCTTATGCCAACTGCAGTCGTGCTAAAGACTTTCTACATATGTTCTGTAGATACCTCTGACAATATCGATTCTCTCCTACAGCATATCATCTGTGTGCAGTCAGAGCTCACAGTCTTCCAGGAGTGTTTTTCTCTCCACATTGGGAAATATATAGGAATTAAATTCCGTGAGAGGGTTTTAGACTGTTCCACAACCCCTCCGTTTCCAGTGCAGCACCAGAGCATTATGCACATGGAAATATAAAGTGGCAGATTTAAGCTCTTTAAAATATACTGATTATTTTTACCACAGTCTTCCTATTATTAAGCAGCTTAACTCTGACAGTGTTTTTCTCTTTACACTATTTACGTATCTATGTTTTTAAGTTCTACCTGATACAGCTGCATAGCATACGTACACAACATAAGAGACACAAAAACCCCTACTGAAAAATGACCTTAAGGGATCAGACATGAGGATTTTTGAATTATACCCATACTTCAAACAACTTTAATAAATTCAGCCACTTTCCCCTCGCTCCCCCCAAAAAAGCATAGTACCACTTTTAGATCAAATTTTCCCGAGGACTGCACATCACTGAAACATATAAATGAAATAGGCTGAAAAATGTGGCATTTTCTGGTTCACCTGCTATGCATTTTGAATTTTCTTTCCAACATATGTGCAGAATTAATACTTGCACACAGAAATCATTTCAATTCAAATAAGTGGTGGGAAAACTGAAGGAACAAAGAGTCACTACTATTTAGAAACTTTCAGGAAAAAAATCAAGAGCAAAGAGTTAATTTGCTATTCACTTGCAATTCCAGCCAGATGACCCTTTTGCCTCAATTCTTCAGCAACAGAAAGTAGTTTCTTCCTGCTGATTTGCTGAAGTTTTTTGGGTTCCTGACTTCCATCAGCAGGCAGCTGTCTGTCCAGCTACAGCTCTCTTAACACTATTAGGTTTAATTAAGCAGTATAGTCTCCAAGTTGCTCTTAAATTTATTCCTACCATGAATATAATGAAGTGTTCTGGTTTCTCCCATCTCGCATCAGTTCCTTCTTGGTTCCTCTTTTCTAATTTGCATTATCTTAATGATTTATTTCTTTGCTGTGTTACATGTTCCTCTGTTGCCCCCGTGAACTGTCACACTGAACTCTCAGCTCTCCCACCTACAAGAAGTTCAAACCCAACTTCCCAGGTGATTACTCCTTAGCTTGTGACACACAGCTTTCCTGAACTGTATTACAACAACTGTCTGCAAAGGATCACACTGCACATAAATATTAAGTAGTATTTCTGCTTCCACCTTTGCACATACAACTTCTAGAAAGAATCTGTAGACAAAACAATTAGAGGCAGAGAGCTGAAGAACTGAAGGGGAATCACAACAGCTCTATTAGGAGAGCAGTCAATACTTCAGAGATAGTCAATAATTATGTGAATAATTATTTTCAGTCAAATTACAATCACACAATGTGCATGACTTACCTAAATTATTCGACATGGACAGGACAGGTCACACAGTGCAGTGATGAAACAGGAGAATCAAAGAGTGTGATTTTTTACAGGAGACCATCTCTAGTGATGCTCTTGTTTCATGAAAAGCAGCTAGAAAACAGTGGGTTGCAGCAAACTTCATGAGCTCAGTCTGCTTCAAATATTTCTAATTACTTAATTTCTATCCTTAATTTTCAGTAGTTCCATAACATATACCCACAGAAATATCAGCTCTCCTACCTTGCTGTGGTTTCATTATCCAGCGAAAGTTCTTTGTTACAAAGGAATAAAGGTGGGAGTAAGTAGAAGCATGCAGCTAATATCTAAGGATAGATAATTAAAGACCAGCAAGAAGTTTTTGCTTCATAAATTGTCACTGGTGTTGCAAAACATGCTGCTGCTAATGGGTTTTACAGGATGAGGTAGAACTGGAGGTGGCTGGCAATAGCACGTGGCTGCTATCACACTGTCTGTTAAGGTAAATTTCCCCGACTGGAGCCCTCTAAACCTTTACATTTAACATAAAGCTCAACAGAAATAAAAGAGATCTACATCTTCAAATGTGAATTGCTTGTCTTGCTCTGCAACTGGCAGGATTGCCAGAAAGAGAAACAGAATCTGATCAGGGCAGAAGAAAGAAACAATTCATGGTAATTCCACCTTCCACACTGCTTCATTTCTTAAACTGGCTTTTCACAAAAATATACCGTTCACAAATGCTGCCAGGGGAGATCTCACTGCAAGCATAAGGACAAAGCAGATTCAAGAGAGAGTGCAAAGGGTTCTTGCACAGGCCTCTACCTTATATTTTCCTTTCATTTTCTGTCGGAAAAAGCTATTCCATTTTTTACCCCTTTGCCATTTCCTTGGCAGCTTACATCAGCTCATATTAGGTTTACAGCTTTCTCTTTTTCTTTTCTCCTTTGCATTGCATTTTGGGCATTCCCATTGCTTTTACACAACAATATACATTCTCCAGTCAGGAAATCCAGGAAGAAAGAATCCAAATAAACACCCAAAAAGTCCAAATTTCCTGGGAGCTGTGTCCTAGGAACAGAGTTAGAGGTGCCTCCAGAAGAAGCTGTAAAGGAAGCTCATGGTGTAGCCTGTGACCTTAAAAATGCAAAAAGGAGGAACTGTTGGACCTTTTGGCAAGTAGTTGGTGTGGAGGTGCACTATTCAGAAACCCCAACCTTCTGTCAGCCCTCTGGCTTGAATTTTCATTGCAGAGTGACCCCAAAAGGAACAAGTACTGATATCCCAGCCAGCAATCCACTGTTCATTCCTCAAACACACGGCTCTGGAGAGTGCACCTCTAAGAAGGGCTACAAAGCCATCAAGTACCAGTAGGAGAGGAGAGTTTTACACATAGAAATTATTTACTAGAAGGTGGACATAGAGTTTGACATTTGAAGGGCACACAAGCTGACACAGCAAAAATCTATTTTTACAGACTTCTAAGCTGACACTGAGCAAGAGGTGGGTGGAGGGAGATGGAACAAGACCACATGCTTTTCTGCCCTGCCCTCCTCCCATGTCACAAAGAGGGATCTTCTTCTGTTTTGTTTCGTTGCACAGGGAAAACCAAAGCCCAACGGGAAGCGGAAAGCGCACCAGCTACAGTCAACACATCCCTGCTGCACATAATGAAAACTCGCATTTATTTAGCTAAAATATCCCAGTCTCAGAGTTTTCTCTTCAATATAAGGACAATGTAAGTAGTGAAGATTTTAACAAAATGCTAATACCGAAACTTTGTGTTAGTGAATAACACCAACAAAAATATCAGTAGTTTCACCACAATAAAACAGGGACTGTGCAACAAAATATTCAGAAGCATTGCTTGTAAGACAAAAAGTTCAAATATTTATGAAAGAAGGAAAGTTACTTAAGACAGCAAGCAGTGCTGCAGCTGTCTGAAGGTCAGTGGGCCCTACAGGTGGTATGTGAGGTGGCTTTACCCAGGTCTCACAGACACATTTCACCTTGGGCTTTAGTGGCAAGGTTTTAGAGGCAACTGAACCGCATCATCTGTTTTATATTATCTTCTCATTTCATTCACATAGCTCCCACTGTTTGCAACACCACTTGAAGAGGGTGTGAAGGACAAACAAAATATATTAATGAATCTGGAGAACACAATCCCTGTTTAACCACCTGATATTTCAGAAATGTGGGAGACTGAAAAGACAGACTGACCTAGACTAGAAAACAACATTACCCAGTTAAACTAGCCTTTCCCTGCTTTGCTATAAATACTGTAGACTCTAGTATGTATTTCAAAGTATTTTCATGCAAAGTTTTGAAATGATGAATCAGATGGTAAAAAAAAAGTACACATTCAAGCAGAAGCCAAATTTTAGACAAAGAGAGTCCCATGACAATCAAAACTGAAGGAATGGCATAAAAACCTTGTCTTGACTTTTTATTCATGATTCCTTGACACAACCAATGGCATCCTTGGCATTAGTGCCTACTGAAAGATTCCTATACCAGCCAATATAAAGTTTTCCGCATCTTCATTCTGACAGCCACAATCTGCATTCCCATGATTTGTGAATAACAATCAAAGATTATATTTACCTCGATATTTTCTTCCTCCCATGTTTGTCTGCCACCCCCTTATATCTTCCTGTGGCTTCTGCTGCTACACATTACTCATGGCTAATGGGGAAAACAAAACATTTCCTTCATAGCCCATATAAATGTAAACAAAACCAGCAGCTGAAGGTATGGCTGCGTTTCTGCTTCACACTGACTCACATCCATGTCACACAAAGGGTTGGTCACCATGGCAATGGGATGCCAGCACCCATTTCCAAACTTCCATGATTATTTAAGGATGGGCAGAAAAGTTCACAAATTACTTCAACATTTTGCTTCTTTTTCAGCTCACAAACTGTTATGAACACCATTGCTATTTTCATCATCATTCATTAATCACAATTATTTTTTGATTAATTTTAGCAAAGAATTGATGATATTATTATTATTATTATTATTATTATTATTATTATTATTATTATTATTATTATTAAGGCACTTGAATTAGAGCCACGACATGAAGTTCAGAATTACGGGACAAGGGCACATCGCACCAGATACTGAAAACAAAATGCAGATCAGAAAGATGGTTATGGTCCCAGTAATTTGGCAAGTACCAGAAATTAATCATCAAAAATATTAGTGGAGAACATCACACATTGAAATTTAATGATTTAGTGCCGTTGGGATTCAGTGCCATTGGAACTGGATGTCACAATCCAGTTCTGCCTTCAGAAGAAATGGGAATATATTTTCTGTGCAAACCTGGTGGTAACTATTCTGCAATTTTAGTCTGAAACTCCCGTTCAACAAAAGGAGAAAGAATTTTCTAGAATTACTACCAAAAGCCAATACAATACGTATATAAGCATCACTAAAATCCCCTTTTTTTTACAAAGTCATGACCGGCACCACAATAAAAAATGAGTTATGATGTCATCATAACTCAGCAAAAACTGCAAAATCACGGCTTTGGTAAAAGAAAGTATTTTCATTTTGACACTGCTAATGTCTTCTTTATTTAAGAAAAGATCTAAGAACTTTTTTAATTTGTACACATTGCAAGTATTAAGAGATACAAACTTTCTAATAAAAGTTTTCCCTTTTCTTACTAAACACAAGGATTCTGCCTCTTCCACACCCCAAATTTAAGGCAAATAACATCACTATACTTTCAATATTTGCTGTTAAATTAAATGGAAACAAAACCCAGAGTGTCTGAACTGGCTCCCAAAGATGATATTGTAACCTTTACAAAAGAACTACAAAAGCAAAGAAAGAAAATCATGTTTCAGCCATCATGTGCCTCAGCATTATTAAATGCATAATCAGTTTCCAGGTCTTTCTGAAAGAAAAATCCAAGTGGTAAATTCAATCTCATTCTGCCTTTTAGCCTGAATCCTTACATTTACTGCATCTAAGTACAGAAGACATCTTTGAGACAAAATTCTATCCCCAACAAGCCAACTTGCTGTCTGAGAGTTGACATACATATTTTTATAAAATCTTTAAAGCTTTCCATAATCAAAAGTCATTCTGCAGCACTAAAGCCAACAGAAGAGCAAATTTCCCACTCCAGCCAGGAAGGGCTCACTCCCACTTTGATGGTTCTGCAACATTTGAAGCTACATCTAAAAAATAAGGATCCCTTTTCCCTGCTAAATGTGTCCAATAGGGAGAAGTAGCGCCAAGTTGGATATGTCATTGCATCAAGAAATTCAATGTCTAAAGGGATTTTTAGGCTTCACAGTGATCCAGACGTGTATTTAGAGGCTCTATACGTGGGGTGTGTATGTGTGTACATACATATATCCCAGACTTTAAACAAATACTCAGTTTCTCACTGAGCAGAGTTTCCAAATAGCCCCACACACAGCAAAAGAACTGGCAGTGTTTTACCCAAGATGATTTCTGGATATAAATAAGCCAAGGACTGGAGGGAGAGGTGATCTTTCCAACTGCTGTTTTTGGAAAGAAACAGATCATCTTTTGGACACTAGAGCTTTCTTTGATCTGAGCAAGAAACAAAAACCTTTAAAGCTAAAACAGATGCAGAACAATTGCTCAGAGTTTAAAGCTGATTATACTAATCAATAACAGTCTAAAAAGAGATTGCTCCTTCCTACAGATATTGCTGCGTTGGCAGGGTAGCCATGTGGAATGTTCCAAATTGCTCCCTGTCCCACAAGGACACTATGAGGGCAAGAGCATTCCAGCTACATCCTTTTCAATAAACAGCACTGAAAACCAGCACAGACCCAACTCTAGACCACATTTCTCTAATTAATCTTCATTTCAGGTCTAATTCTGTTTTGTACCATGATCTGCGTTAACGTGCAGGGATTCAGGTCCAGAAAATGTCGGTTGTAAAGGCAATATTTGTTTTACAGGAAAACAAGCATAGAAGTTCTTTAAATAATAACGTGACTATTTTTATGTCAAGTTTTATTGCAGTAGAAACTTTACCTTTATCAGAAGTTTTGTAACTGCTTCTCTGTTGCCTACATTACCTCTTGACAAGATAATTGTTGGCAAGACACAAGCAAGCAGAAAACAAGGCATCAGACAGACAACACATCCCTCAACAAATTAAATCAATGTCTCTTTTCAGCTTAGTTTGTCTAGGGAAAAACAACAACAGGAAATTAAGGAGGATATAGCTTATTTTGGCCAGAATGTTTGGATACATTCTTAATTATTTTGAGGTGTGTGCACATACTCCATCCCCTCAGTATCAACTCTTCATGAGCATTTTTACACTTTTGCTTTACTTTAGTCCAGATATTAGTAATCATAATAAATGCCGATACAATTCAGATCCATTCCAAACTGACTACAAAATCATTTGAACAAATGCAAAACCGTTAAGAGACACAATCTGTTTCTTTTCCAAGAGAGTGAAAATTTATTTTCCCAGCCCTTCATTAATATAATCTATTTTTTGCTCTCCTGAAAATTATTTCTACTGTTAATAAATAAGCGAGAGCTGAAGCTCCAATTTTTTAAAGGGCTATTTTCCCTGTTGTAAATCAAACCCTGGACAGTTCAAAGCACCTACTGCTATAAAACTTCTAATTTTTTGAAAAAAATTTTGCTCAAAACTCAGGGGCTTTTTTTGTATATTTCATAGACCATAATTAAGTAATTGCAAATTTAATCGCCTTAAGTTTTTGAAATGTGGACGTTAGTTTTCATTAATTCCAAATTCTGTATTTGGATACTTAAATTAGCACATAAAAGAGTTTTTCTGGAGAAAAACATCACTAAGCTGTATGAAGCTTAAATATGGCAGCCTGATGCTCTGCAATGTTTGATAGAGGTACATATCAAAGGATCTCATTCCATCTAAAGAAAACAGCCAGTTCCCACAGATTGTAATCAATATTTGGATGTTCCCACAACTTCCATATTTACCAAACTAAATATGCAGTTAGAGATGGATGGCAGTCTAGCTACTCTCACTTGCCTGCCAACTTCAGTCACTTTTAAGAGCATTCAGTGATCAAGACAGACTTTGGATCTCAGATGAGAAGGTAATTCCAAAAGGAGACAGAGCTGGTCAGGTGTTGGGGGTGAACCCCATCTTTTGTTTTCCCTCCTCAACCTCTTTGAAATTCATAGAAATACTAAATTTCCTTCATCACTTTAAAGACTGTTTGTAGTTTATGGGGTTATTATGACATTTAGAGGAAATGTGTCTCTTTCTGTCCAATAATTAAAATGTTTATTTTTGCAGGAGAGTTTTATCAGGACTTGTAATAAAACATTTAAACAATGCAAGTGAGTCCAAATTGCTGTCTTACCTTCACTTCATATATTTGCAACTGCTCTAAAATGGAATGTGAATATCTAGGCTAACCTGAACATCTTTAATCAAGTTACTTACTTCAACTAAGACTTGAGTAGTCAGCAATTTGAGAGTATGACTGATTATGGGAGTAACATGGAATTGTTTGGGCATCTTGACTGGAGGAGATTTCCTTATCCCTCACAAGACTGGTGATTTGGGAACAGGAAATACAAAAAAACTGCGAGGCCATTGAAGCAGCAAGATTCATTTGTCCTTCTGGAAAGTATATTCAACCTCTTATTTTCCACAGGTTTTTCACTTTCAGAATGAAGCTGAATTGAAGTTTACAGGAGTAACTGTATAAGAAGTACAGCTACTTTTTTGATCCTTTCAATCTTAAGAGTTATAGATTTTCTTGGACTACACCTATTCATCTCTGCTCTGTAGCAGTTGCACCACATCCTGCTGTATACAGAGCATTTGAAGCTGAATTTTTAAGCAGCAATACTGAAGAAAAAAAAAAAATGGAAAAAAAAGCTACCTGAAAGTCCATTCCCTGAGTATAATTCAGAGAAAGCATTTCCTGCAAAGGACTCCAGCTGTGACATCTTCCAGCAGGTCTTACTAATTTGGATCCATCATGGCACATTTCAAAGTCATAGTCTGAAGAGCAAGGAATTAAAATAGGTCAGCAGCACTGTGGGAGAAGTACACAACAGCAGCATCCAGCCTGCAGTGGCTCAGCATCTGAAGCAAAACCCTGTGTCACCGTGAGCTCAGAGAGGCAGACACGGAACGAGGAGCGCGGTTCAGCGCGGGCACCGGGCAGTGCCCGGGGTGCTGCTCTGTACCTGCCCCTGGCTGCCACTCACGCTCCTCCTGAGCTGCCAGCAGACCTGGAAAGAGCCTTCACCAGTAGGAAGCTTCGAAAAGCATTCTCAACGTGACCCTGTGCCCAGCATCCCCACAGCTCACTAGCTAGAGCACCTGAACCCACTCCTCCCTCCTGCTTCTCACTCCAAAGGAAACTCCCAAAATCTTCTGAATGTGCCCATCATTCCCCTTTCAGCTAAAGGCATCATTGGAAAATAATCACATCCTGAATATATACACCATTTGGACCTATGGTTTTATTCCAGCTTAAATCTGATTTCTGCATCTAAATGTATTTTCTGTGGGCATTAAGGCAGGAATGCCAGCACTCTCTTCTCTCTACAGCTTGTGAAACCCTTCTTACTAACTCTTTAAGGGCCAAAAATTAACCAGTTAAATCACGACATGAAAATTTCCTTTATATTTCTTCTTGTGCACATCTTGGTCTTTTTAGACTCTTGTCTTGCAAATTCATCTTGCCTCTTGTTTCTTTATACATTCACTACAAGCTCTTTATCACAGATCTGTCACAGGAAAAAAAAATCATCATTAATTTGTCCTAAATTTTTTTGGTCTAAATGTAGTCAAAGAACTTCCAATGCACAGCACAGTTGAATCAGTCATAGTAAACAAGGAGGGACTGCCTAAAAACAATAAAAACTAAAACCTGTTTCAGGACACCACACTGCATTCTGAGCTCATTTTCAGTAGAAACACTGATCCCCATGGATTTATCACATTCTGTCCTTGTGCTATTACTGTTCTTACAACTTCAGCACATCCATTTTGCTTTGTTTCCAGCATCTACAGCAGCCAATTCTTCACATCACTTGGCAGCTTATATATTACAGTCTTCAGACTAAATTTACATGTGTAAGATATATTTAAAACCTTTTTCTTCAACACTGAGAGTTGCATGGCAGGCACAGTTTCACATACAATCCCACAGGTTCAGATTTTGGGGGGGCATTTTAATACCTTTTACACATCATGTCACAAGTACTTTTATTGCTATAATTAGAATGTATTTTTTTTATTTCTATTGATTTATTTAATATTAATTTACATTTATTGCCATAATTAGCATATGATTAGCATTACTCACAGTGGGTGTCACCAATAATTTCTTTTTACATATATAGACATGGTGGATTTCACAGATTTTCTGCAGGATCCTTAAGACAATTTTTCCTGGGAGTTCTGCTGCTAAATATTTTTTACACATAAAACAAGTATCTGACATCACTGTGAATTCAGAGAAAAACAGACATAATTTTAATCTTCTTTTTGCTGTGTTAGGGCCTTGGAGATCAGGCTAATTTTTAGACTGGGCACTGTCAGGACCCTGAACAGACTGTTTCTGGCAGAGGTTTATATGGTTGAAACAAGTAAGAGGGTATAAACATACTTGTGACTTCAGTCATTATCTGTATTACTTGTGTAAATAGCTCATGTTTTTCTACTAAATATTTCTCCACTTTTTTTCACCATCTGTTACTATAGTCTTACTTTTTTTCTTCTTCTTCTTTTTTTTCTATCTGAGAAAGAAGCAGAGCAAGAACATCACTCCATGCACTGCCCCAGCACAAGGTCACCAAATTCTGTTGAACACGGCCTACATGAGGAGCATCTCTCATATCAAAGATGCCCTCAGACATTTTTACGTGTTGGTCTGGGCAACCTCAGCACCACTTTAGCAGATGTCTCTGTAGTATAGGTTCCTCCTTTCTTCTCTTTTTGGATCTAATTGTTTAATATGGAGGGCACAAAAGGGGCTGGAGAGAAGGACTTCAGAGCACAGGAAACACCTCACAGGTGTGATTTGGATTTATCTATACTAATGACTTTGAGCCTGTGCAATGTTCTCAAGCTGGGGATGAATAAAGGTTCTGTTTCACAACAGAAACATTTCCTGGAACCAAATCCATTATTAAGCCTGTAAGAGTCATCCCTAGAATGAGGTATAAGAGAGTCAGAAGAAAATGAGACAAAAGCATGCTGGTGTTTGGCTAGTTCCATTTGATTTTCATTTGCATTAGAACAGAGTTTAGTCTGTTGACAGACCAGACCAGACACTCAAAAAGTAATATGTCAGATAAGAAACCAATCTGGCCATTTTACAACTGAGCTTAGCGTGCCCCAAATAGTTTCTGTAATACTCCTCTCTGTTTAAAGCATAAACATGGATTCTATTGAGACAATTTTAAGTTACCCCCAAATTTAGGAGCGGACTTCACATTTATTCACAGTTGCCACCGGGCAGTAGTTTGTATCCATCCATAAATGCAGGTGGATATAGGCTGTCTTGGAATGCTTTATTCTGGGAGCAAGGATCAATACAAAGCTGTGCTGAGTCCCAGGTGAGTGTCAGGACTGCAGGAGCGGCTCATGCTTCCACTGATGCTCTTTTTCACACTTCCAGATTTCCAACTGCTCCTGCAGTTGGGGACGCTGCTCCTGCTTTACTGCAGGCAGAGTAATTCTTGGACAAATACACACCAACTGAATATTAGGTCTGTGCATTCCCAACCACAATGTCCACCTACCCTCCCCTACACCACATATCGTGATGTATTCATAAGGTACACCCACAACAGGGGAGCTCCAAAAGTGACCTTTCAGGCAGAGATGCACACTGATATTTTTACTCACAGACTCTTACATTTCTAGTTCACCATCTTACCCCCCCCCCTCCTTTTTTTTGCACACAAAGAAGGAGAATTTACTCCCTTTTCCCCCCACGATTGGTGTACATAACTCTTTCTTTCCAGTAAAGTATTTTCAACTGAATCACAAATGGAAGTAGCAGACTGGAGCAAAGAGTCAAGTGCAACCAGAGACTTACACAAAAGAAAATAAGGGTTGGAATATCATTACCTAGACTGTTTATTGTGCTTTAAAAATGGAACAAACCCCTTCTTTTAAACACACCAACATGAAGAACAGGAATACTTACGAGGATTCCCTAGTACAAAGCTTCAGCACTGAAGAAGCTCTTTTTAGAGCTTGCTGTCCAAGAAACCTTTTGTGGAACTGGCAAGGATATGTGGGAACCTGCACTAATGTCACAAGTTGTGAGATCCTGATATTGTCCAAAATCCCTGTCACTGCGTGCAGCAGCAGTACCAGCCTATCCTCAGGGAGAAATGCAAACAGATTCTGCTAAAGCACCTGAATTATCTCCAGGCAACACAAATCTTAGCCTGATTTTTTTAACCTGTGGTAGAAATGCTTTCCCTTAAATAAAACAAACATAAGATTCCATGAGATAGTGCTTCCAAGGCATTAATTATTTTTATGTCCCAGTGGCCTACCTGGTACCAGAGGAAGAGAGACATTAATTGCCTTCTGGAAGACAAATGGGAGCAACATTTGCATACATATTTTTCAAGTAAGTTAATGTATACATTCAATAAAATCTCTACCTTATTGCTGAGATGATGTGTAATAAACTAGGAAAGAATCCATTCATGGAATAACAAGGTTTCATAAGTGTTTGATTTAGGATGCAGCCTCCAAACTGTACACTTCCCAAGGCAGGTATTGTGAGAAAAACAAAATACATGATTACACATCACAGAGCTCAGTCATCATGCTTACATTAGAAGGGCAAAGCTGCCCTAGACGTAAATTAACACAGGATGTGCAGCTGCACTACCTTGGTATCAAAGCAAACAGGGGATCTGCCAAGCCATATGGGGACAACAGTAAACAATACTTCTCTTTCTACACTGCTATTGTCAGTGTAAGTGGAACACTGCTCACCTGCCTGCTGAGACCAGGCCAGTGTTTGGAAATCTGAAAGTCTGAAAAAGAGCATCAGTGGAAGCATGAGCCGCTCCTGCAGTCCTGACACTCACCTGGGACTCAGCACAGCTTTGTATTGATCCTTGCTCCCAGAATAAAGCATTCCAAGACAGCCTATATCCACCTGCATTTATGGATGGATACAAACTACTGCCTGGTGGCAATTGTGAATAAAATTACTTTTTTCATTTTTACCTTGGGAGACTCCTAGAGACATTTTATTTTCACATCCCTTGTCATATTCCTGAATTAGTCTTCTCTAGAGTTTGTATTTGCTCATTAACAATACAACAGAGCACTGAGCTCGGCTAGCAATTTTGAAATAATTTTTGGTATTCCCTTTAATAGGAACTGATTTCTTTAATCTAGGCCTTTTGCATAGAAGTTTCTGATTTTTCTACTGAAGGTGTCACATAAACAAACCCAGACCTACCTTTAAACTACATTGTTTAGTACAATTAAGCTGCACAACAAAAAATCTCTGCATACATCCTATAAACTTCCAGGTCAGTTTTTCACAATCCATTGTAGTGTAGAAATCAACTGGAAAGATGGACCACTCTATATCCTGAATAACTGACCCCTGTGTTAGAAGTGACAGCAGACAGGAAACAAACTAGAAAATCACAGAATCTTTGGAAAAGTCCTCTAAGATCGCCAAGTCCAATCATCAACCCAGCACCACAACTATGTTAACCATTAACCATGTCCTCAAGTATAGAACCATAAAAATGAAAAATGTTAATGAATATTCACTGTTATCAATCATAGAATCACAGAATGGTTTGTGCTGGAAGGGATCTTAAAGCTCATCCAGTCCCACCCCCTGCCCTGGGCACAGACACCTTCCACTATCCCAGGTTGCTCAGAGCTCCATCCAACACAGCCTTGGACACTTCCAGAGATGGGCCAGCCACAGCTTCTCTGGGCAACCTGTTCCAGGCCCTCACCACCTTTAGAGTACAGATTTTTTTTCCATATATCTAATCCAAACCTTCCTTCTTTCAGCTTGAAGCCATTCCCCCTCGTCCTGTCACTACATGCCCATGTAAATAATTCCTCTCCATGTTTGTTATAGTCTCCCTTCAGCACCTGGAAGGCCACAGTTTAGCTCAGTTTTGAGCAAAGAGAAATATCAACCACTGACTCCAGCATTTGAGTAGAAATACACTGTTAATGTATGTAAAAATAAGGTTGTTCAATTTCAAGGACAACTTATTGCCTACTTTCAGCTAATTTTTATTCATGCACAGGATGGCTAAGGAAAGAACCTAACAGATGTTCCTCTATGCAAAGTTGTGTATTTTCCTCATGATTTTGCAGACTGGTTGTTTCAGGGGAAGGAAAAGGAGCAGCCATGCAGACAGGGTTTCTTCCGTGCCAGAGAGGGGGAGCAGCAAGACCTCTGGGACCTTGCACATCTATTAACATCTATTTTATTCTGCATGCTCTCAGTCCAGTGCATTAACAAGCATCAGTACTGGCAAGAGAAGCTTAGCATACAGCCCCTGAGGGGTCAGGAAACACAGATGAGCAGCAGCAGTATCAAAAAGTAAAATGAAGAGGAAATTGTCCTAGATCTGAAGAAAAAAAAATCATTAAGTGAATTATCTTTCTAACTGTGAAGTCATGAAGAGGAGGGAAAAGGAGAATGAAGGGGGGAAAAGATCCTTCCTGGATGTGCCTTTAGAAGAAAAGAATTGTTTAAGGTCTTTTCCTAAACTTTTAAGTGTGAAATCCAAAACCTTTCCAATTTCAAAATCAGCAGAAGTGTTTGGAACAGCACACGCATTTAATATAATATTGTACCTCATGGGAACAATGGGAAAGAGTAATACTAATGATGAATAGGCTTCATTCATGAAGATTTCTTAACAGGCAAACTGTAGAAAAAGAAGAGGGAAAGGAAACGTAAAGAGGAAACTTGGGCTTTCTAATGTTAACAAAGTGTATTAAAACTTCCTTGTGAAGCACCTGATAAAGAGCACAAGCACTGACCTTGCATTACAGTGGCCATTAGAGGAGAACACTACCATAAATATGTTTTGGTCACATCAGCACCTTTGGATTGCCTTGCTCTACCTACTTTTAAATGTATTAAAAAATGCAGGCAGTAGATTCTGAGGGCAGCAGTGGTTCGTATAGGGGAGGAAAAAGGACACCAAATCACAGCAAACCTTTTCTTAAAAAGAAAACCTTTTCCTAAAACCTTTGTCAGAAACCATATCGATACTACGACATTCAGTATCAACACAGAAGAGACCATGAGAAGAACCACCTCTCATGAGCTTCCCTTTCCTTCCCCCACTGGACAGCAACACAACACTTCCAGCAGGAGCACATTTACTTACCCATATCATTAAATCTGGCCAAACCAACTTTCAAACCTTGAAATACTTGGCATTTCCTGGTGGCAATCTATATTGGCATCTGGAATCCTCTAAGAAATACTGAACAACTAGCAATCGGTAACTGGAGTTAGAGATTCAAACAGCTGACTACATTTCACTGTAAAACCACAAGGTGGTCAATAGAAGTTTGCATTTTCAGTGATTTTCATTTTATTGTGACATGCCAACACACCTGATCTTGTTTTCCTGAAGCTTGATTATGGGAAGATACAACAGTAAAGACAAAATGAGGGTCCCAAATTCTTGTGTGGGAATACTTTATGGAAAATTTCAGGAATATTGTTATTGGCCCTCACTTGTTGGTTTTCACCTAAAGAGAATCAAGAAGTCTACAAGCAAAATGTATTGTAAACATTGGGTAACAACAGATAATGGAAATCTACAACATTCATTGGGAAAAGACAAATATTGCATCAAAATAAAAAGAACCATTATTTCATGAGTAGATGTTGACTCTCATTTCATATCTGTGCACATATGGTAAGCAAATAAGTGCTCTTGATTTCTACCTAGTTACGTATGAATTTAGGATTTTAGCTAATGTACTTTGATTACTTTTATAACCTTTTGAAGAGCAGAAGACAGACATCAGAAATTTATGCAAATTACTCTACCTGCTTACGCCCATCATATTTTAGGCATTGCAAGTACAAGCAAACTAGAATGATGTTTCAACAGGAGCTGGTTGAAAAACATTCATTATTCTTTGGAGACCTTTCATCACTAAATTTAATAAAATTAGAGTTGGACAGAAGTCAAAGAATAATGCATTACTGTTTTTTCATGTCAAATTAAAGTTTTTCTTTTTCCCAAAATTATCCAAGAAAATACTTTGATTTTGGAAACTGTCTTTTAAATACGATCTTTGGGGGGGAGATGAAAAAACTATGTACTTTCCACCCTATTTTTAGATAGCATCACACATCTAAGAATAACGCTTGGATAAGTCTTTTTTTAATTAAAAATAGAAAAAGAAAAAAGAAAAATATTTCCATTGAAGACTGACAGAAAGCAATTGCTCAACATTTCCTGTCAACCTGCTTCAGAGGTTTCTGGGACCTGGAAAAGATGACAAGTCAGACAGTTTGTGCCTCTCTAACAGAAGGCTTTTGCAAGTGGCTTTCATTTCCAGGGCTGTTGTAACACATCTCAGCTATTTGGGAAACCAATCTGTCCAACCAAAGCAAATGCTATGATTTATATAGATATAAATATATATATACATGCACACATATATGCACCACCCACCCCTTCTGAGCTGCATGTTCAGGACACCTTTTTTAAAAAAAATACTGACAGCAGCCACCAAGTCGAGCATGTGGCCTCGTACAGCCTGTGGCGCTCCTACCAGCCCTGTTCTCCTGGGGCTCTGGTGAAGCACAGTGTAAACTCACATGCAGATTTTCTTCTAAGAACAACACAGGAATTCTTTTTCTGTCAAGGAACTAGATGTAACATAGCCAGAGGTGCCCCTGCAGTCTGAACCTCAAGGCACGTCTTACCCAGCTTCTTTGAGCTCATCTCCTCCTGACTTTTCATACTTTGCTTTTGCTCTTTTCAGTAGTTAAATGAACTCTTCTCGCCCTGCCTTGGTAACTGTTCCCTCATCTGTAAGTGACCTACATGTGGCAAACAAACTTCTCATTTCAGGATTAGGTCCCACAACTACTTCGAAAACAAACCATCTCATACCCTTCAAATGCAGTTAACAGATTACACAGCGTCTTTTGATTTTGGTTTAGAAAACCAGCAACAGATGGAGATCTGTGATTTGAAGTCACTAGAAATGGCGGGGCTTTGAAGATAAAGAAATAGAAAACGCTTGGTGAAAGTGACAGAATTTACAAGGGCCTGTAGCACAACAGAGCAGCAAGATGAATACAACTGCATGAACATCAAAGATACAATTACCTGAAAAAGCAGAAAAAATCATTCCACTACAAGTATTAAAATAGGCAGCACACTCATAAGTCCTGAGCACACAAAAATTATTGTTACTCCAGTGGCTTTGACTTACACCACCACCAGCAAGAACTCAGAGGCAGCAGTGCCCCTATTGATCTCCTTCTCTCATACAGCATTCAGCCACGGTACAGAGCATACCCCATACCTTGAAACAGCTTATTTTTATGGAACAGATCATTAGACAGGGTAAATCAGCACGTGGCTCTAAAGTTTCCCTATAAAGTCAACCAATACGTTAGGAGAACCCATTTAATTATTAAAAAAACTGAACACTATAAAATTGTGTTCCCGAAGATTACAACACACAATGCATTCTGCAAGTCTGATGCCAATGGGGCACATCCCTCATTGTGCAAACAGTTCAAACTCTTGGCACCAGTAATCAAGATCTGAGCTGTATATGATTATTAGAGACAGTGTCTTCAGTGAGTCACTGTTTCTATATCTATTCACTTATGATTTTAAATTATTGCAGTGCTACTATATTCCAGAAAAGCCATAACCATACAATTCCCTGCTTGTTAAAACATCTTTACTAACAAGTTGCCTGTTTCACTTGTTTCGGCAAGATGGAAATAAACATATTTTCATTTGTGTTTCATTAAATTATTCTGCAACCCATATGCAATGTCTTGATGCAGTTTGAAAGGTGAACAGATGGGATTTTATTTTTAGCTCACGTTAACACAGCCCATCAAACACTCATTTGCCTGATATACTATCATAATATAGCTTACTATTCAGCCTTTAAAGTATATCTTTGCCTGCCTTGTAACATCCAAATGACAAAAGAGAGCTGTATGATAAATATTTAATTACAATCTTGATGATCACTTTGTCACTGAATACTAGCAACTGTAAGTGAATGGAAGAACTTGGGTTTTAAAGAGGAACGTTTAGCAACTGTGTGCTACTGAAATCAAAGCACATTTTTAATTACAATATTTCAAATACAGGCTTTTTTAAAGATTAGAAGAGTGCCTGAGGGGACCAAATATATGGGTTTTATATTGATACATGAAGCATTTGCAACACCTATTAGATATTAGAAGTAGAGTGAAACTTTATTTCAATACTTAACTACATGTGCTTTCAATTGCATATAGTAATTTTGCAATATTACAACATGCAATAGTACACATAACAAAATATACTCTGCAAAAGAGAGAAGGATACAGTAGATGTAAAACTGATTTGTGCTTCCTCACTCATATAATTCACAAAATACAATTTGGAGCAGCCTTCACACTAGACTTCTAAATATTGTATGTTTTACACTGGATACACACACAACCATGTAGGAGACAGACTGAGTTTTCCAGGTTTGCATGATAAGACTTTTAACTTTGCATTTTCTCAGTACATTCCTCTCCACAGTCAATCAGCTCACCCCTCCAACGGGATCTATCAGCCAAAGGATATCAGAGTCAATCCCCTGCACAGAGCACTTTTCTCCACACAAACACCTCACCAAGGAAGAAGTGCAGTTGTGAGAGTTACAAAGAATCAGAGCAAGAGCCCTCGCAGATACTGTGCTGGTATCAGAAGGAGAAGATGCAAATGGTTCCCCAGAGAACCCCCTGTTCTTATGACCACCTCATACATTTTAGGGAAATCTCGGCAAATATGGAGGAAAAAAGAACCACAGCTGCACAGCAGAGCTGCAGTAGGTAATCCCCATCCTGGGGAAACCACCAGCAGCTTTCCAATATTATGTCTTTGACAGTGCTGAAGCACAAGGGTGAACACTCAGGGCACGTTTTACTGCAATCACAAAATAAAGCAAAAGACCAAACTCACAAAAACTAGAAAGAATCAAATGTCTGTTTGCATCTGGACCAGCTCTCTTGGCCTTACTACACCAGGTCTATGTCCTTCTGTAGCTACTTCAAAAGCACAATCCTCCTGCAGCAGGACCTGCAAGGGCAACACAGACTATTAGAATGTGTTAGACAGTGTTAGAGTCAACATAGCAGCTTCTCTGCAAATAAGAGAGGTTTCTGCAGAGAAATGGCTAATAATTTTCACATGACAGAGGAGGTGAAAAGTTTTCACACAACTCAAACACTGCCTTTTATTTTCACACAGAAAATGTGCTGTGAGGAGCAAAATACCTTTGAGAAAACCACCACAAGAATGGACAGAAAGGATTTATTTTAAAATAGAGCTGTGCCTTTACTGATCATCAATGCTGCTCGTTTGGAAATGCTGGGGGAAAGCAGAGAAATTGCAGGCTGAAATGTGAAGGGGGAAAAATAGGTCTGGTGCCTCACAGAGCTTGAATTTCATATTTAATGGGAAAGGCTAAATGTGCTTACATACTACTTACTGCTACATCAACTGAGGGTAAGCAGATGCTACCCTCTCCCTCAAATTTTTGCTCATGCTCTGTGCTTCTATCTGTATTATGAATGTGAAAAACAATAGTGATAATAAAGTACCCAGAAATAGTACAAAATCCCATGTGAAGAAGATAAATCAAATGAGACAAGTCAGCTATATATAAAGGCCCTAAATTATTCAAGCTGCCTAAACACCCAGAAGTGCGTTCACAGCTTTATACTAATGATTGCAAATTCCAAACTGCATTGCTATATTTATTTCTGGTTTCTTTTTTTCCCCTCAAACAGTTAGGCACAGAGAAATTAAGTCTTTAAAACAGTATTTAGTCAGCAGACACGCTGTACTAATTAATATGGAAAACAATGACCATAGAAAAGGAGCAGATGGCTTGAAGACAGAGAATGAAGATAAGCTGAGAGATCTGTGTGAAGATACCAAGTACATACTCAAGCTTTCTTAAACATTGAAACCTATAATATAGCTCCTTAATAGATAGATTTGATTTGAAATAACATTTTAAGCAGAAAGGTCAGACAAGTCTCCACATTTAGTCAGCAATAAACCTTTTTTCCAAGCTCTTTTTCTGATCAAATCACATGAGAGAGATAAGATTATTTCCCACAGGATGCTGATCATTGCAATGTTTGAAATATTCTCATCCCACACTAACAGCTAGAAACATTTCTTCATCCTTTGTTGGTAGCTTTTCTAATGCAAGAATTAAATCTAAAACAGGGAGAGGAATAAGAAATAAGACTAGCAGTATTAAAATGAATTTTTTTCCCCTGGCTCATGTTTCTTATACATAGGTTCAGAAGAAAACAAAGGAAAATGTGTTTTGGTAATTTAGATACAAGTATTATTCTCCCATGTGAAAACCAACTCCTCAGCAGAAGGACAGGTATGGGATCCTTCTTATAACAGAAGAATCCCAATTCCAAACTATTCTTGACAGGATCACCACAGCCTGTAGCCCTAGAACAGTACTGCAAAGCACTTGCATTCCTATTAATTTATAAGTTAAAAAAACATGGAAAAATAGCTGCAGCCACCTACTGTTCCTTTTAATCGGCAGTGACTAGGCAACCTCAGGGGAAGCATCAGACTTTAGTAGTGCTGGATTTCCCTCCTTATCCTCATTAGCCAGGAGAAGAAATGGAGGGAAAGGTGTTGGGAATTGCCATCAGCTGCTGCTGAAGTAGCACCAGCATCATGATAAGGACATAAATAACAGAAGCTGAAAGGGTGCAGGAGCATTTCAGAAGACATCTTGGTCTGACAAAGTTTTACATCTGTGAAAGCATCAAAGCAGTATGTTTAAACATCCTAAATTAAACAATTCATAAGCATAAAAAAAAAACCAGGGAAAAACTTAATGAGTAAGACAACCCACACAATGTTGTCAAGAGAAACAAAACATTTTGCTTTGTTTTTGTAGATATTGGGTAAAACACGTGAAATACTTTGAGCAACATTTCTTGCACAAATTTCAAAATATGGAGAAAGCCTGTGGCCAACGTCTAGTCCAGGTTCTGCACATTTCACTGTGAGGCTTAAACCTCTGACTGAACATTCACACTTTGTACATTTATTGAAGCACCTCCCTCACCTGGGTACTGACACCAACTCTCTTGGGTTTTCTTTGCAGCTTCAGTAACACAAATTTTAATCCCCCTTTCCCCTGTGCAGGCTCTGTAAATACTGTCACACCTGCACCCACCCAGCAGTTGTGTTAATTCACTCTATCTGTTCATTAACCATCCCTGACTTCAGTATTTGCAGCGTCTAACAGGAGACCTGGAAGTCTAAATCTCTCCACAGGATCTTATTTTGGGCAAAGGATTTTTAAAAATTCTTCAAATTGTTCATTTTCTGCTGCATTAAATCTTCAAATCTTTGCTAGTTCATGTTTTTATGCCATGACCATCAGTTGATCTTTGCCCCATTTTTAACATCAAAGACTAACAAAAATTATTCTAAAAAAAGTTAGGAGTTTCTCAAGAAGCAAACTAAGATTTAATTTTTCCACCACAGCTGCATTTCCAAAATGACAATGGCATCAGAAATCATAATTTAGTTGGTTTTTCTAAGGGTGTCTGTTTGTCTACTTCAAGTAGCTTTCACATTTGGCCTCTGTGCAGCCTTCACGAAGCCGTAGTCTATGGGTATGGTCATGCCAGGCTAGAGGGGAGGAAGGAGGAAAACCTTAGAGATACAAAGAAAAGTTTACTCTTAACCAAGGAAAGAAAATTTTTGTGCAACTCAGTGATATGTCTCACTGAATATGACTGATATGCAAATACAGTCCATTCTATTCATTAATATCATTCCCTCAAATTAGCAAAATATTCTTTCCCTCTAGAAAACTTTGTTAGTAGGTAAATAGAACTACAGTTTTGATCACACCACGATGAGTTTTAAATTCCCAGAGCAATTTTCAAATGAGTTTACTTGACTACAACTTCTCCCTCAGCTTTAAACATAATTTTACAATGCTGTTTCAATTGATGGCCAGTTTTCACACATTTACAGACACATTTCCTTATTAAAATAATCAAAGCCAAGAAATTACATAACAGGAAGGGGGTTGTGGATAAAAATGCTGCAGTGAAATAAAGAACATATGCATAACCTGCACCTAATATAAGCAGTCTGAAAGGCACTCTACTCAGACTCACTAAACTTCAATTTGCTTCTATGATGTGTCTGTGTCCCAATATACAACTCTCTAACCTTTCACCTTTCCAAGATGTAAAATTAACAATACTGACATTTACAGGATATTGGCTTAAAAATGTCAGTAGGGGAAAATAAAAAACTGGAAAGAGAACAATATTTATCAGTTGCAAAGATTTGGCCATGATAAACGCTAACATTACCCTTGACAAAATTATACACCTGGAAGTATTTTTCTCTTCAAAGTACAAGTTTCTGTGGTTCTGGCAGGTGACATTTATATAAAATGTATGGAAAGAATTACTATGGTAACAAAAAGCATATTTTAAAAATTACTATTTTTCCTATTTCTCTTTCATTTTACTTTCAGAATAGGTTAACTCAGAACACTAAGAAATCCTTATATTCTTTATCCTTGGCACGGCTATTGAGCTTCTTGTATTATTGGCCTTTGGCCAAAGATGCTGGGCTGTTCAGGAGCCTCAGCACTATGAGGTGTTGCCCTGCTTTCATTTCAGATTCTGAGGCATGTTGCAAATCACAACTCTAATATTAAAGGATTCCAGCAGAGAGAGACACTTTTAAAAATTGCATGTGAAAAATAATAGGTACATTACAAGGCCCATCTCTTGGAATATTTAAATTAAATGGAGAAAAAAAATCCTGGTAGCTAACATAACATCCAGTAGAGAACAATCCCAAAGGAAATGGAAAGCACTTATTAGTTTTACTTCCATGCCTCTATAACTTACAGGATTCTGTTCTAACAGACATATAGCTCCATCCCACTGAAATAAGGCTATTTTATTGATTTCAAACTCTCTCATAAACTTGAAATATTTTAATTACCAAATAATCCATTTTGCATTTCACAGGCAGCAATTTGCTGAGCAACATAAACCTAACAAAACAATGCCTGATTGAAAAAGTGAAATATGTTCCTGTAAACAGTGAGTACCTGGTGTGTCCTTGAAGTCTATTGTTTTGGGAAGGTGCCAGAGAAAATTATTAAAACCTGCAATTCGAGAGACGATTTTCTTGGTTTTAATAAGTCAGCTTTTGAAATTCACATAGATTAGCATAAGACAGAAATCCTCCAACATCTGCACTTCAAAAATGCTCAGAAAACAAGGTGGGGAGATAAAAGGCAAATATCTGCTATGGAGTCCACTCTGAAGACAGACAAGAGAAAGCTGATAAGGGTCTTCATTCATTGATGTTCAATAATATTCGCCCTCAGTCTAATGTCACTTATCTCACAGCAAGGTAATAGCAGCCAAAAATTTCCTTCAGCATCCAATACTTCTCTTAACACCAGCACAGTACCTTCAAAGCTGCATTTGGCAGCACTGTACACACAGAAGCAAATGAAAATCTGTGCTCTCCTAGTGTCAAGCCCTGCAGACAACGTGCTGGAGCCCAGGCTGCCAAAGGGCTGCTCTGAGCTCTCACACAGCAAATCTCCTTCACAGCTCTGAAGGAGTTTAATTGTAAGAAAGAATTGCTCTCCCCACTTTGCAGTGAAGACACAGATAAATGGAGACGTCATATCTGCAAGGAAGAGATGTTAAAATCAGATCTTTAACCTGAAGGCCACACCAACATGCTGCAGGGCCTGTCACATTTCTCCTTCATTACCATAAATAATTCTTGGTTGTGTCAAGCAGGGTGGCTGCAAGTGAATTTGAAAGCTTTTGAGATCTGTGCATAGTCCACAGAAATACCACATTACAGTTGAATATGCGAGATTATTATATTTCTTAAAGTTAGGCCAAAATCAAACAGTGCAGAGATGAATATAAAGTTCTCTCCATGCTACAGAGCTCTATGAACTCCACAGCTTGGCTTGAAGCTCCACAGTTCACATGATAGAGAGACATGGATTTAAAATGCCAACTGTTGCTCACAGTAAATACATATATTATTGAATTGAAATTACAAATCTGCTATAGCGATGAAGTTTTAACCTGTAAGAAGCACAGAAACAGAGAATAATCACTGTAAAAGTAAAGCAAGCAGAAGATTATTCTTTTAATTAGAGATGTGGAAGATGTGGGATGTTAAGTCTTTTTCTTAAGATAAATAAATGCATTAAAATTGAACTGCTTTTTTTTTTTTTTT
>VZTJ01000480.1:479945-520244 GCA_013397795.1 Orthonyx spaldingii | reverse complement strand
TTTTGTATTTTGCTTGCTTTCATTTCCCAGTCTGCATTTGATCTGAATGAGTATCTGAAATGTTTAGAACAGCAGTGTGGTTAGCCCTTAACAAATCTCCACCAGAAATTTTCTTTAAAATATTTCAGCTTTCTTTTCTTTTCCTTCTGCAAAGAGTAAGACAAGGGAAAGGGGGAATAAAAATTAAAAATAAACCCACAGCCAGTTTAGCTGGAAGACGTGCTGTGGTTTTCCTTGGGCAAGGTTACCTAAATCCACACCATGAGCTCCCACACATTGGCACAAGGAGTGAGTTAGAGGCACCCACAATGCACAGACCAGATCAGCCAGCACCTGCCAAAGACGTGGAGGAGCAAATCCTCATGTGGTTTTTCAAGGTTTTCTGCTGGCTGTTATCCTTGTGGTGTGTGACCCTCACACAGCAGCTCTAACACAACCATTTTGAGTGAAACTCTTATCAGCACCAAGGCAAAGTCTCTCTTCACTGCCAGTGTCTGGGTGCAGATACACGAGAAGCAGGAGAGGAAGACCCAACTTTCTCCGAGTTTGGATGCAATGTGACATTTCATTGCATTCTGCCTTCAAATTAGCATTTCAAAGCACATGCCTTGCTTACCCTTGTGTTTATTTCAGTTGTTCTTCAAATGCCCTGACTGTCCCTTCTCTCGCCCTGACATTTCTGTTTTCCAGAGACAAAGTCAGAAATGCTAAACATAGAACAAATGAAGTGAGGGAGCACCCATCATCTTTCTTTTTGTGCCACTGAACTCTGTGTATTCCATACACTCCAAATTCTTTGTACAGTTGATACTGGGATCATGGTGTTTGGTGGGTGAAGCTCTGAGGTGGGAGAAGGTGACCTATCCTTGGGGCATCGGAGCCCAGGAGAGACAGAGAGAGAGAGATCTGGTTTTTTCCTTCTCACTGTTGGACAAAAGAGCAGGAAAACCTGAAAGCCTGGGAAGGGAGGTGAAGGACAGGCAATGCACGAGGAAGGGCCTGGAACAGCACAGCCCCTCTCACCAGATGCAGCTTCGGTCAGCGGGCGTGCCTGGGGCTTTATTTAAAGCATGGCAGACAGACTGGCGAATTTTCTGCTTCCTGACTCTGCCTTGGGATGCTGCCCACTGCTGTGGGAGCTGCATGGAAAAACCTCAGACAGCAGAACAGCCATCCTCTGCAACCCTTACTTCCAGTTTGGAGGGCTTTTTTTTTTTCCTGATTATTTTAGAGCTTTAAAGTTTTGGCATAAGTCTGCCTTAACACCCACACTTAAAAATGCAAATAAGCTTTTCAACAATGAGGCTCCTGAAGAGGAGAATTTATTGAAAACGTAAGGCTCTTACACTAAGCCACATTATCCAGGAGTGAGGAGACCTGTGGGAAGAGGAAAAAAGTGAGCAAGCCCCATGCAAAATGCATGAGTCTTGATAGCTTCCTCTAGTCCACCATATGCATATTTCATGAATTCATTACAGCAACTACTGCATCTATAAGTCAAATAAGCCCAATTGTTCAAATAAAATGACCAGTTTGATATACAGAAAACAGACTCTATTAGAGGAATACTGACAGTCTCCACACTGAAACTGCCACATGGCTGTCAAGACTACCCAGTGTCCTGTAGGCTTGGCCAGAAGGAGAAACAGGAGAAGAATAGTTGTTTCCACAGCATCTGCATGAATAACTAAAAGGACTGAACCTCAGAAACAATTGTAGTAGCTGAGCTACAAACTGTAGTTCCAGTCATTGCTAACTCACATCCAAAATGGAAAGTTCGTAGATAACAGACAATGTTCACTCTCAGGATCCTCACAGGGACAAAAACTAAAAAGACAACAAGGACCGAAAGAAACCAGCAATGCAAAAGTACTCTGTGCTTCCTCCTGTCTGAGTGCTATGTATTCTACACAGGAAAACAGCTTGAGAATAAAATGGTTGTCACACAGACACAGTTGTTCAGTGCTTTTGGCAAGGGGGAATACCCGTTCCAGACAGGACCCTATGCTGCCTTATTGCTTCTGTGTTGGAAACCATTTCTGATCATCCTCAAATCCACTCCAGAAGGCACCAACCACAGGGAGATCCCCTTCCCACACCCTGGAAGCAGTGGGAACTCAGTGTACAGAGTCATCAGGATCCATAAGGTCTGTGCAAACATATAAAAAAGAAGGCCAATACCAATGGAAATTGTTTATCCAGCAGATGCATCGCTAAGAAAGGCCCAGTTTATTTACCAGCATGGACACACAGAGAGTCAACAGTATTTTTGATCTGGCTGATGAGAAGTGTGAATGATAATCCAAGGGAGATGGAGAATGATAATCCAAACACCTATGCTTTCTTGAGATTCAGATTAAAATAGAATTTAGACCTAAAAAGCTCCAAATTTTGAGCAGCAAAACACAATTCAAGATTTCTAGGACTGAGACTCACAAGGAATGTCACAGGAGCATTTCAGCAGAGACCGGGAGGGTCTCACCACCATCCACCCCAAGCTTCCACACACCAGGTCCCAAACTCAGCACCCCCTGACTGCATGACCTGGGTTGCTCTGGGGTGAAATGAAGCAATACATCTCTTCTCCAAAAGTACATCTAAAGTTCTTCCACTGGTAACAAGCACTCATCCACAGCACTGGACTGGGCAGAGTTAAAAGTGGAAAACACCACCATACTTCATCAGGTACTTATATCACTTCACCGTTATCATAACGCTGGTCCAATCCTCCTTTCCAACACAGATACAGCCAAACAACATCTTAGATTTTCTTAAAAAAAAAATAAAATTAATTATTATATTTTGGAGGCATGGAAATTTAATGTTTTTATTTCTCTACCGTTTGATATTCATTCACAACCAGAGCATGGTTTTCAAGGCCCACTTATATTTAGTAGGCTTTCAACTCGTCACTGTCCAACTACTGCCTTAAAAAACAAACAAAAATTTAACCTTTCTTTTCTGGATACAAAACAAATATAAATTTGTGAACTTTATACAGTAACATTTGTGCTCTGAATGAGCTTAATGTGCCTCCAGCAAAGCTCTACGACATTCGCCACTTCACAGTTTAAAAGTGTGTTCTAATAAAAGGTCAAGGGAACAAGAAAAATAAGGGAAAGGCCTTCAAGGTTACAAATATATTAGACAGGAAAAGCATTTCTGCTCTGCTAAATGCCTGTTTAAATATAAACCTATTAGTCTGATGAGGTTAAGACACAAATGTAAATTTACATCTGATTTTGAAAAGAGACTGGTGGTATTCCCTTATTTTCCATTTTCCTCCATTTTCTAATTCTCTTTACTTCTTCCTCTTTTCTTTCTAACTGTTTCTGAGGTTCTCAGGGTTTGGGACTTTAAGATTTAAAAATAAAGCCAGAAGATTTAATAAAAACATCTCGTCAGAAGCAATAAACTACTTTCTGTGAGAAGTTGGTGTTAAATATTTTGAATGGACAAATATACTGTTTGGTTGACCATAAAAGGTTTTACATAAATCTTCAACAATCACAAAATTAATTCTTTTTCTGAAGTTTTAGAAGGGATCTGAAACAACTGGTGTACAACTTCAAACCATTTTCCACCCTTTATACTGCAGAAAGACCTTCTTGACAGGTGCTGTATGTGTCAAAGGTGGACAGAAGTAGATTATCCCTTCCCAGTTTGGGCTTGTGAATTAACAGTCCCACTTTGAACAAGTGTCAAGCTCTTCGAAACACCTTGTGACTGAAGCCACATGGAAGTTTCAGATTTCTGCAGTATCAGGGACTAAATTTGTCCAGCAGCTGCATCACTTTTGTCTGGGACTCTCCACTAAACTAAACCTTATTAAATGTCTGTCAAAAGAATCTGCCTGTGATAGTAGAACTCTGAAAAACTATTAGCTTACTTCAAAATAATTTATTCTATTTTTCTGTAGGTGAGGGCTATTAACTAATATTAGACATATCCAGATACATTAAAATGTAGTTAGAGATTGCACCTCAATAAGAAATACATGCTTTTCATATAAAATTTTATAATGCCTGAACTCCTGCTTTATACTCTCTAATTGATGATTTTTATTCCTGAAAGGATCATTCTAGCATTTGTAATAGGAAACACTCATTTAAATTAAATCATATATTTTAAAAATGTCATGCACAGGAGCTGATTAAACATCATAAAACTTACACCGCTCCATTAAATTTTCCTCATTTTTTAACCCTGTTGTATATTTCAATTTCTAATTTGTTTTGGTTGATGTACTGTAAACTTTAAGGTTTGTGATCAATCCTGCATCTGTGACCATTTTGTTTAGGTTAGAAACTTCTCATCCTGTACTAACGTGCAACCCTGAGCCTGAAAATTCTTGCAAGGTAATTTTCTTGCATCTCTTGTTGAGACAACAATTAACCATAGAAATTCTGTACCAATTTTTACGTTGCTACTAGAGATTAAGAAAACATTGCAAAAACAACAAAATCATGCTGATTTACAAGATATACAGAATTCAGTGTTTACCTGAATGTTAGCCAATAACAAGAAAAACCTTGCTTCTAAAAAAAAAAATAAATTCCAGCATTCAAAAAATGACAAAAGTATAATCAGGTTTACAAAATATCAGGGAACTGAAAATTATGAGTTCAATTTTATTCCCTTTTTATTTAGATATTGCAGAAGGCAAATGTGGGAATTTTGAAAAACTAGAGCTGGGAAAAAATAGATATTCTTCTATTATGTAATGCATCCTATAATCAATATATTTATGCTATTTAGTTAAAATTTTAACTTTTGGTGCTTAACACTAAAAAGCAACTATTTTTTTATTACCAGAACCACAGAGAAAGACAGCCTCATTTAAAATTTTCTTTAAAACAAGGATTAGATTCACTGCATTAGTTAAATTTGATATGTTGAGAAGACTAATTTCTTGAATACTCAAAGTGGTTGGAAAAAAAACCCAAATCCTGTACCCTGCTATGTTGCTATTTTCTGTTTCACTGTGCTAATGGTTTAACTCTGGTTTGCTCTTAATGCTTTGCAAATGTGCCTTGGATGTTGCAGAGGTGTAGGCAAATAACTGACTCAACTGCACTAAAATACAAGCCTGGATGAAAATATTTCCAGGAACTGATGAACAGAATACCTAACACTGAAAATTTGCATTAGACTCTTAAAATCACTGAATTTGATATGACTTTTATGTGGCAGATCACCCAAAAATTTGCCTAAACTTTCTATGGGCTGTCAGCAATGTGGTAAATAGACTTTCAAACATGTCATCCTTAGAGGGCTGATAGCTTTAATTCTTGCTACCTGAGAATTTTTAGGTAAAACATCTCTTTTAAGAGATAAAGACACTTTGTCAAAACTGAAAAATTTATGTGAAATAGAATTCAGCATGTTCCCTGATGCATTTTTGTGCAGATGTTTTCAAACATCCTATTGTCATAACTACGAATTGAGGTTTTGCTACAAGTGAATTTTTAAAAAAATTGCTAAGTACCTGACATATGTGCTTTTTTCCCCTCTAAAGAGTTACAAGTTTTTGTGATGTCATCCTGGTTTAGAGTAAAATTTTTCAAATACAAAACCAAGTCAAAATATCTCTTCCTACTTAGTGCTACTGCACACAGATGAACAAGAACTCATAATTGGAACTGAACTTGACAAACAGGTTTTCCATTCAACAATCAGCTTTCCAAAAGGTCATGGCAAATTTCAGAGAGAGAAAAAGATTTTTCTGACAACTCCACAGATTCATGCAACACTAATTATCTTTCTTACTAGTTCAACTCTGCTCTTAGATGGAGCCAGGAAAATCATGGAAATATGAAGAATAATGCTTTATGGGGGGAATTTCAGCTTCTGTACCTTTTTAGGATGATATTCAGACACATATAATTCCAAAAAAATTGCAATTTTGCATCTGCCATAAAATTCGTCCACTTTAAAATGTGATCCTGAATTGAAAGTCAATTTTTGCCCCACTTCCTTAGGGAAGCAGGTAAGAGTTCATGGCTTTAAAGAAGATTGTGACCATGTAGGCACTGACTATGCCACTAATAAAATCTCATCATATGCTTAATTCACCTTAATCTCTGAGCATCATCTACTCATTTTACCCTTGGTAACACCCACTATGCTTTTATTTGCTTTTCACAAAATTATCATTGTGTAACACTTTTCATATTGATCACAGCTTCAGGCAAACTTGTGAACATCAGGCCCATACTTCTTTCATGAGGACAAGAAAAGAATATGGAACTGCCTTGAGAAGGTGAAGTTCAGAGCTATTTGTTGCTCTTTTAAATTGTCATTCAAAGCAATGTTTTAAAACTTCAGACTATCAAAAGCCCGGCGAGCTGCTCTCAAGTTCTCCTGAGTCCTAATGAAAATGGATTAAAGCGTACTGCTCCAAAGACTCCACTACAGCACTGCAAAAATATATTCAAACAATTTCACATTATCTTTATACAAATGCATATTCATCTTTCTATTCCTGTCTATCTCCAGAAATTAATTAATCCACAAAAGGTGAGGAACAATGAAACTCTCCAGTGCTTATAACCAGACACATACAGGAAAGAACATGCCACTACCAAAATATGCTATACAAGACAGCACTTATTGTCTTTGTCAAAACTCCATATGCTATTTACAGTGCAATATTAAACAGGTAAAAGTATCAAAAAGATTTTTGTAGTTTTAAGCAGAAGACAATTGCTGTACAACATAGCCCATCCTTAACATTGCTGCCATTTCCTAACAAACGGATATTTTTACAGCATTTATAATAACCCTTGACTTCTAGCTGTCATTTCCAAATAATTTTGCTAACATCGGGTGCCCTGTGTCCTTTGATAACATTTTCTAAGACACTGAGGCAGAGAATGCCACTCCCACCAGGGATGTCAGATGCCAGGTGACACACAACATTCACCACTGGATTACTTCTCAAGCACTCTTGATAAAAACTGTTTGAAAAACTAAAGCAGGTACAAAGTACTTCAGTTTCTCATATTTAATGAGCTGCTAGCCCTTCAACAATTTGCTTTTGCAGCAAAGAGATATTAATGACAAATAACAGCAGTAAGGCAATTAATAAGTGACACGTTATGCAGCAGAAGTAACTTAAACGTAAGTCAAAACCAACACAAAGGGGCTGTGCTGAGCCACACCAAGAGTTCATCCAACCATCCAAGACTCCTTGT
Organism: Orthonyx spaldingii; assembly: GCA_013397795.1. Classification (NCBI taxonomy): domain Eukaryota; kingdom Metazoa; phylum Chordata; class Aves; order Passeriformes; family Orthonychidae; genus Orthonyx; species Orthonyx spaldingii. Next base: position 513,048 of record VZTJ01000480.1, on the reverse strand, counting down.
TTCTGACAGCTGCCAGCAACAGAAGTCTGGGAAAGCAAGCAAGAACCACACAAGCATGGAACACTAATTCCATGTGACTCTCTTCCAGGTTCCAGTTGTTACCACCTCAGGGGCTTCTGACACCGGGGATTGCATTTTAGACCACAGTCATTAGAGCACAGTGCATCTAACACAGCTTCCTGGCTTTTGCTTAGCTAAATACACCTGCTGGCTTTCTGAAAATTCACAAACCCTGAAAAAATTGATTACAGTAAATGACCAATGATTCAGAAGCCAGACAATTAGAAGAATCTGGAAATGTTGTGAGATCACAAGCCTTTACTAAGAGTCAAAACAGGATTGGATGAAACAGCAAAAATCTGTGCATGGGTGTCAGTGGATGCACATGTGCATAAAGCTGCATATAGACACATAGTGACTCTGAGCTGCACACCTTAACCCACAGCAACAGTTTTGTGATGGAGAAACCTTCAGGCTGTACTTCCAGGATACTCTTAAGTTACTAGAAAATGAGAGAAACCTTTGACGGCTTGTTCCATCATGCAGTCTCAATTCCTGCACCGGATATGAGGAAACCACGACAAAAGGAAACATCCTCAAAATTCCTTGTGCTACACTGTCTGGAAATCACCATTTTAAGCAAATTTCAAATCATGGGCATACCAGGCAGCAGTGTTTTAGACTTTACTTTGAAATACTCAAACACAGAAAAAAAAAAACTTGTATTCTGTGTTTTGTTCCATGTGCTTTAACAAACACATTTTTACAGAATTCTCCTGCATTTTGAAGACACATTTTGAATGTAACCAAGCAAGCTGCTTTGCATACAAAAATATTCACTAAAGTATTTTAAAATATATTTTAGCGTAGTTTATTATCTCCATGTGCATTAAAAACAGTTCACACATGAAACTATAAATACTGAATATTGGAAGCAACTCTTCTACTGAGAAACTTGGGAAAAAAATACACTGTCTTAAATATATCTTTAAAAACAGTCAAAATAATGAATAATTTAAAACGGGTTGAGTCCACTAACAATTTGCAAGAGAAAGAGCTGCATTCTATAATATGTCCTTTAGTCAATATTCTCTCTCTTCTTCTCCTCCTTGCAATTACTTATCATAGCAGATTATCTAGCTTGACATACATGTTATAATAATTATGCATACAGAATATTAATTGTTCAATTTTATGTACTCTAAGATCCCCAAAAAAATGTTTTTTCAAATTAATTGTATCCTTTTGTTTCACCTGCCTTTTAATTTTTTTCATCTCCTCCAGGACATTCAAATCCATTTTCTATGCCAGACCTATAAATCTGAACAGGGGGTAGGAAATTGCATATTATAAATTAGCCCCTCAGCTGAAGAATCCAAGTTCTGTTCACACTGAACTTGCTGAAAAAAAACCCAGTTCCAGCTCTTTTCCAGCCTCTGTGGGATCAGGGGCATCTGCTCAGGACTCTGGGCAAGTCCTCAGAGCTTGACCAGCTTCCCAGACATGGGAAGATGTCACTTTTGAGGGAATGTTCCTGAGGTACAGTTTTGACAGATTCTGACTACATCCAGGTGAAAAACAAGGATTGTAGGTAGGAATAAGGTAACATAAAAAATAGGAGAAAGACTCCCAAAAATCACGCAAGGTTCAAGTTGCAGCTGACTGGCTTTGCCACATCATCTCCTCCAGTTTCCTTCCATTTCATAAGTACTTGGGATCATGAAAACATTGTAATATCTTTCTGAGTAACAGATGTTATGTGTCTCATACAATGGCTCCAACCACCAGATTGCAATGACTTACAAGAATCCAGAGTACAGTATGTTTTTCTATTGCTTAGCAATTCATGGAGCTGAAAACAGGAAATATCATTGAAATCAACATATGTCTAATTCTTTTGATGGCAATTTGCTGTATAGGAAGCTGTAGGTTTTTATTAGGAATTTTGTATTTCATGAATATCTATTTGTTACTTTCTAATAATAGAGATCTGTGTTCCATGTGAAGCTAAGAGATTTATATCATCCTATCAGAGCGTTTACATGGAGCCCATTGCTGGCAGATTCTCCTTTCACAAAGAAATGTTCAAATTCCTGCATCTGAAACCTTGGCATCACAAGGCAATATGTTTCAGGGTGTAAATCTTGAATATGCTGAAAGAAATCCCAAGCTATCCAGGACTGGTCCTTCCTTCCAGGTAATCCCACCAGCCAAAACTGAGAACATCTGCATTTTGCAGGTGAAATTCCTGCTTCTCAGAGATGTTTTTTTCACTTAGTTCTCCTCCCTCACACATTTCCTACATCAGGACTTTACTGAAAGGATTCCAGGGGCTACAAAACTCTTCCCATTCCACCTCCCAGGCAGAGACAACTGTGCTCCCTGTGCCCCACACATTCCAGAGGATGGCCGTGCCAGAAACAGAGATGCACAACTTGTCTGGAAACCACATCACAGTTTAAATCACATTTAAATTCCAAAAGTTCAGAACATAACAGATTGTGCCGCAGTGTTTGTTCAGGCTGTATATTTTATGACACAGTCAAAATAATGTAAATATATATTAAAAGTCATGAACATGCAGGGTTGGACCCTGCTTTGTGCCATGCAAATACATTCAGGGGATAAAGACTGTCCCCAAATAATCTGAAAGTGAATTTAGCTCTTCAGGTGTTTTACTTGAAAACAAAACGTTAAGCCTAAGCACAAGAAATTTGAAATATTTTGATAAACGATAAATAATAAAAAGATAATGCAAAAAGTGAACACATTTTGGACTTGAGGGTTAAACAACCAAAGTCACAAACAAGTGGATTCATAGAAACTATGGAATGCTATTAAATGCATATGTTTGCCTCAGTAGAAATGAAGGGGGAGACTGAATAAGTGAATAAGAATTTGCATCTTATAATTGTTTCTACAAAAGACTGAGAACATCACGTTAAATGACAGCTGTCTTTTTCTCTCTCTTTTCTTGAAACAGACTTGTCACCAGCTTCACCACCTTTATTCAGCTGCCAGATGATAATGTGGTGGTTCTAAAGCATTTTGAGTGATCCACAATCATATTTTTTTAAGGTTTGGGGGGGATGTGGGGGTGATGTTGTTTGGTGGGGGTTGTAGTTTGGTGGGTTTTTTATTTTTTCTTCTTTTCCTTTTTTTTGGTGGTCATTTTTTTTTGCATGTCAATGAAAAATATGTCTTTCTTATTACAGCTGTAAATTTTAAAATTATCAAGAAATGTATCCATTAGTACCATAAACTGGCATGCTGCCACCACTCAAGATGTTACCAGGCTGCTGCCATAACTGAAGCTTTTTTAGACAGACTTTCTTTTAGCAAGATCCTCTTCGCCTGGGATAAACATCCTTGTAAATAGGTAGAACTGGTATGAGCATTTGCCATAATGGAGGGGGAGCAATGACACCAGATTAGAAATCCCTATCCAGATTTTGAAGATATGAAATCAGGAAAACTGCAAATGTTTCTTGGAACGTGTCATGATCCGTATATTAAAGGTTCTTAGAAATGCCTCTGCCCAAATTAAGGTACAAAGGAGACCATATGCCAGTGCCAATAGTATGGGCTGTATTTGATAGTAAATATGAGAGAGAGAGGGAGGGAGACAAAAAAGAGAAAGAAATAGAAAATAGGTGAGTGGGGACAGAAAGAGGGTGACAGAGACAGAGTAAGGAAATCACCACTCCATGGATCCCAACAATGTTCTGTTGATCCTCTCCAGCTGATCTTCTTGGTGGTGAAGGCCCCCCAAAAAGCAGAGAATCCCATGGGTTAATATGGCTCAGGCTATGTAGGAAAACCCAGGTACTCCGTGGGGAGGATGAGGGGAGTTTGTCATTGTCTCTTACAACAAACTCCGGTTTTGTTGCGTCACATGCAGGCCTGTGGTGCAAAGTCGCAGGAAGGACGCGGGGGGACACGTCGGGGGGGAGGGGGGGAGCCTTTGATGGATTAAGGCACCCCCTCAGCTGCCTCTCACGTGCATGCCCCATGGATGTGGCCTTCCCAGGGCTGAAGGTTCCATAGCCAGTTGGTGTAAGGGAGGATGGGTTCACTGCCCCTGAGCAGAGGTTACAACACAACGAACTTCCTCCTCCCTCCTCAGCTGGGGGTGGAATCAGTGCAAACCTACTCCTGGTAAATGGGTCTGTGGGCTCCAGCTCACATTCTTTTTGTTTACTTGTTTGTTTCAGGTGATTGATTGGGGGTTTTCCCTTTATCTAATCTTAATTATGTAACTTACAGTCCAAAGTTCCAGTCAGGCATCTTCAGGGAGGCTTCTTTGGTTCTAGTTTCTTTACACAGTTTTTGTTGTAATGAGCAAAATTTCATAACAATGTTTAAGGCATGAACCATTTCAGCCTCTGACAGAACAGAAGCAGCACAGGAAGCAAAGCCTTGGAGAGGCTTGGGATGCTGCTTCCAGAGAAGTGTTGCCAGGAGAGTTTTGTCAGCTGCACCTGACAAAAGTCGATTCATGGTGAGTGAATTGATAATAAACATTTCATTTTGTGCTTAGATTTTATATCATACAGCTGCTAAAGGATTAACCAACATTATCAGTAAATACAGTGAAAATAAGAGTGAAATCTTACTATCAGTCCGTGGTTGGCTTTTAAAGCGTGTTAAAAATCCAATAAAATGTAATGAGTGAGCAGTACTTGCCCACCAATGCAGTACTTCTGGCCTCCTGTCAGAAGGCTACAGTTTTGAAACCCATGGGTGACTTATAGTGACCATTAACTGGAAAGATTTTCTATAAAGCTATGCAAAAACACCTCCTGATATTTCATAAGGAATCTCTCAAGACACTCCTCCCTCTGCAAGGCATCATATATATCACCCAATTAGCACATCCAGTAGGCAGAAGTAAAACAGTTTTGCCAAAGTGCTCACTTGCCAAATAGCTTTAGCTTTTATTGCATTCAGGAAAAAGACAATTTTCTGGAACTGTATCACTTAATAAAAAGCCTTTTATAATCTCCTGAGTTTTCTTTTCCTCTTATGCTATATACTAAAAAAGACTATAGGGGTATGTCACACTAAAGACAGTGAAACCAAAGCTATACCTTGTTCCATTTTCCATACGTTTCCTAAGATTTTTTTTGCTGAAAATATTATGTACATCTCATAGGAAATAGCTGAAAAACGGTCACATGATGTAAGCTGCCATTTAGTCACTGAACTTGACTGCCTATATCCCATTTAACACCTTATTATTCTTCTCCACATTTTGTAGAACAATTCTGCCCACAGTTCTATTGCAAGAAAAAACCGTGATAAGCAGGACTCAAACCACAAGCAGAGGAGTCTTTAAAGTCAGATTTTTATTCCACTTCCTTAGCACTGCTGCAATTATTTCATTATTCAAGAAAGGAGTAAGTAGATGCATTTCACCTTGAGAGCACTGAAGGCTTTCCACCACATAAGGCTGTTCCAAAGACCTCCTGCCCCCCTCCCTCCAGCTCAGCCAGGGGAGCAGCACCTTCAGAGTCTTTTATCATCCCAAAACCAGCGTTGGAGACTCGCCTCTATCCAGCTGTTCACCAGCAGCCAAGCTGGCTGCAGCTTCCAAAGAGAAGCTCAGAGGTGTGGCCGGAGTGTCATTCATCCTTTGGCCAGCCAGCGTCTGCCAACAGGGGGAAAAAATCCCTATTCCTCAGCAACACTTCCAAGGCAAACTGACATTGAGCTCTTTTTTTTTTTTTTCCCCACATTTACCTTTTTACATTTAACATAAAGTAAACAGTGTTCAGGTCGCTTCTCTTCAAGACAGAAACAAAAAAACCCAATAAAACCTAAATCATGTAGTGATGCTCAGCTTAAAACTTTCTACCAGGCATGACCAGAAGGGCAGCAAGAAGGAATGAAAGGATCTGACTTTTTCTTATAAAAATAATAAAATCATGAGAAATCTCATGTTTCTGGAGGTTCCAAACATATATGACACAGAAGCACCAAATATAGGGTGTCTTAAAGTATGATCGATTCAGCAAAACTGAAATGGGTTAAATATTAATTAAAATATATTTTGTTCATTAAGCTGAATATTTTGCACCCAAAGTGCTTCTAAGTAATAAGACTATCACTACAACGCAATTGGCATAATTTATCAAGGTATTAGTTACAAAATGTAGGCAAGGACTATATCAGGCTTTTCCAGCATAACAACAAGCTTTTCTTGTCTATCCTAAAGAAGCTGCCAAAAAAAATCTGCTAAGCTATTCAAAATCAGAATCCTCGGTACAAGAAAATCATTGTTTTTAAAAGTATTTGCTACATATAAAACATAATTGCAATTCCAATTCCAATTTCTAGCTTAAATTTCATTCACAGTCTCATTTATTTTTGAAGATACTTCAATTTCAATGCAAAAAGGGACATATTAATTTGGAGTTTGTCTAATGGGACTTTATACATGATATCTTTCAGATTTTACATGGTGTCTAGTCTTGGTAGAAATATCACCACCTTTGCTACCCAGCAAAATTCTCAGTACCTCAAAACATCTATTTTAAACTGCAGTATTTTCTACTGTAAGTTGATTTTCATGGTAAGGTTGCTCAAGAGCAGCCATGTGCATCACACACCCAGCAAAACAAATGGATCTTCATTAAAGAACACTTGTAGAAGCTGATGATGCAATCTACACTTTAATACAATTGGGCTGCAAAATGCATATTTTCCTGTTACAAAAAGTTTTGTTACAGTGGAAATATTTTCTGTACTTCTACCTTGCTATATAGATTTCCTTGCAGTAGGAGGGGTGGACTACTCTGCTCACCAGCGGGGTCCCCACAATTGTGCAATGAATTTCCACTCAACCAGTAGCCAAGTGCCCAGAACAAAAAGGTCATCCCAGAGATATCTGAAATGATGGAACAGCCATTTGTCTTAATCTCCTGCACACTTTGTTAATGGTGGCTGAACAACACCGTGACTACAGCCAGCTGACAGGAATTCTAACCTGATTAAATAACCCAGTATGTTTTAATATCCTTAAATAGAATTTTTATGGCTTGTTCTGCAAGCATATTATTAATACAGACAGAACCATCAAAAAAACCCACAGACATGCATAATAGCTCATCAATTTGTAGCCATGCACTTTTGACCTTGAAAAATCAGCTGTCTTTCAGATTAACACAGCTATGTTTTGGGCAGGAAAAAAAAAAGAAGCCATAAAATTATCATACTTATTTTTGTCACATGCCATCTCTGCAGTAGGGAATAAAGTCCACACTGCTGGCTTTTTATTGATATTGCGGGTAACCTCTGACATCAGAATTAGAATCTGGGAGACCTATTTCTAATAAAAATCCACTTTGACATCAACATTTCAGCTATAGCAGGTCACAGGCTGCGCTGCTGGTGGGAAGGTGGTGTTTAGTGTGACTGCCACTCCCCCATCAATGGGTTTTCACATTTCCTGTCCTTCACAGAAGACCTCAAAGCACTTAAAAACCATTTCTAGTGTGGACCACAGCACCTACCCAGAGAGCAGGTCAAGGGCTCTTCTGGGGGAAGAGATGGTGAAGGAAAAGGACAAGTGGAAGTCAGGAATTCCATCCCCATCTCTGAAGTAGGTGGCGGCGCAGGCAGTGTGCTGGTGGTAAATTAATAGCGTTGGAACATTCAGGGAACAGAACTACACAGCTGCTTTGGGGAACAAGGCTCCAAATTAATATGTTGGGGGGAAATGGACAAAAGGAGGATGAAGGTTGTTATGAAAGGTGAATTCTCATACTAGAAAGAAGCCACTAATGGACTCTCTGAAGGACTAGTCTCAGGATCTGAGACAGGGACATGCTCCTTAAAGTAAGAGGAATGGCAAATCATTCCAGATGATAGAACATTTCCATTTATAGCTAAGGTAAAGGCCCAGGGAACACAGCCTTATAAGCAGACTTTTAATATTTTTTTTACATTTTTTTTTCCTTTCAGTGTCAAAAGGATCACAATTGGTTCTTCCTGAGGAGCCTCTCCACTGGCATATATAACCAAATGTACCTCCAAACACTAACAAAGCACTGGGCTTCCATTTTCCAACTGCCAGGCCACCAGGATCCAGGAACCACCTCTCATGCCTTCAAAGAAATACTTATTATATCACTAAAATCAAGACAGATGCATGACATTCCAGTTTACCAAGGTTTTTGGTTAATGGAGTGTGTTTTAATGGCTATGAACTTGATGTAGTTACCTTTATTATTTATATTTTTACTTTGCACTATGACAGACCTACTAAGGAATTTTTTTAAAACAGACTTCCATATAATTTTAAGGAGCCTAAACCTTCTTTTTTTCTTTCTGCCTATGTTTCTTCAGAAAGCAAAACCAAAAATTGTTCTTCTCCATATTCTGTTCTTTGTAAAAGACTTGTTTGGAAAATTAAGTAAATCACAAATCATAAATATGCTGGTTTTTAAGACATACCTTTCCGTTTCAATTTCCTTCCTTTTGTCTTTACTTGATTTGTTGTGAAACAATGAAAGGGAGAAGATTCTACTTCTCCTGGTCTGTTTTTTTATCCTTTTGTCTTTAGAAAAATTTATAACAAGAAACATCAATAAAACAGAAAAGGGAGAACAGTACAAGAAATACTCCCACACAGGGCTTTTAATGCTCTTCTAGCTTGATTAACAACCTGTACATCCAGTCGATTAAAGATTCAATCAAGACAGGCATCTTCCATTAATTTATATAATTACAATGCAGAATCCAGGAGAATCATAGTGGTACAAAGTGACAGAATCTCTCTGGTACATAGAAGAGTGACTTACCTGATCTTATGATTGCATTGTCTTTTAAAGAAGACTTTTTCAGGGGAGGTCCACACAAGCATTATTCACACTAATAACGATATCAGATGAGGTGAATATAGCTAGACCAGCACTACAAACCCTGTGTTTTTGTCAGTTAAATTCAGCTATTAGAAGCCAAAGGCAGTGCTGATATCCCCCTCCTGGTCTGAACTCTATCAAGAAAAGATTTGAAAATTAAATGAAAAGTTTAAGGGGCCCTTCTTGAACACATTCAGGATTTTCCATGAGATCTAGAAAGGATTTTGAGTGGAAACCACTACTTAGCATGGATAATTTAGAAGCAGTGAAAGTGGAAGCAAAAGAGTGAACAACAAAACAAAATCCTGCAAGACTGTAATTTATAAACCAAATCAAGCAACCAACAAAACAAACACCCCTTATATACAAAAATCAGTACTAGCTGTTCCTTTGTGATGTTCCCAAATTTTGATTTTAGCTAAATGTCAGTCTCGTCCAGACACGCAGTAATGACGTTAAAACCACCAAGTTCTCCTGCAATCATCTCTGACACTTTATTAGAAGTGTCCCAGAAACAACACCTGAGCAATTTATCCTCATCAGAGAAATCTCATATTTGTGCCAAGGAGAATCTAGGCAAGGAGAAAAGCCCACTCCCAACCTACACATAAATACCAGGCACGTTCCCACAAACCATGGCAGGCTGCCTAAAGGTTTCATTTTATCACAGAAGATTCCTCTGTTCTCCTAGAGACAGTTTTCCCAGAGCAGAACAGTGACAATCAGTCTGGGAAAGCACTCCTGCTCTGTTAGTGAGGTGACATACTGAACCATGCAATGAAATATGCACCATGCTTCCCAAAGCAGGTGTTCTGCTGCAGCCAGAATTCCCACGGCACTGCCCAATGGCTTCTGGAAAAATGAAAATAGCACAGGGAGATAATGGAATCCAGGTCTTTGCAGCACAGCAGTAAGGGATGAAAGACTGTGATTTTGGTCGTTTTTTAAAGATACACCCAGATAACTACAATGTTTTTGTTTTCCTACATCTTGAAGCATACAAAGAGAATTCTTTGGAGATGCAATTGAGCAAAAAGGCAGAATCCAAGCGCCAAACTAAAGCACTTTGTTCACGTGACAGGACTTGGCCACAGATGGTACAGGATAATCTTCCCTTCAGCACATTTAATGTGAAAGTAACATCCTCAAGACTACCTATTCAGCTCTCCCAGACCTCTGTGGGCCCACAACACTTGTTGATGTTGATATACTGTCTCAAATATCCGTTGGGATATTTATCATAGTGCCAAATAATCTTCCTGCTCTCTATGGTGCAGTGCTTCCTACAGATTTATATTTCTCCAATTTCAAGTTGTAAGGCTGGAGAAAACAAACCTCCTTAACCCAAAGATTTCAGCTGAATTGAATGCAAAAATCAGACAGGAAAAGTAAAACTGTTTAACCTCCATGTTAAAACTTTCTGAAGCTCAGAGTAACTACAAGCTCATTAGTTCATATGAAAAAGAGGTGGGAATAGCAGCTGAATAATTGTGAAAGAGGGTAAGTTTCATGCCTCATAGTAAAAACCCCACAGTTTATATGCTTTACCCTCAATTTGTTTTGCCAAGTTGAATAAGCCTGATACTTTTCGTTCATATCTCTTAACAGGTTAAATGAAGCTGACCACAATTTATGTTTTTATTTCTTCAAGTTGCTCTTTGTTCCTGTATCTCCCCGACACATGACTGCAAAAGTGCACATAAAAATCTGTAGTTCCAAAGGGGTTTGGGTATCACAGCACACCCTCAGAGGTAGGCCCATTTGGAAAAACAGTCTGCAGGGCTTTTAGTCCTTATTTTCAGTATTCCCCAACTGATAGAATCACAGAGTGTTTGAGGTTGGAAGGGACTTTTAAGAAACATCTCATTCCAGCCGCCTGCCATGGGCAAGGACACTTTCCACTAGACCAGGCTGCTCAGAACTCCATCCAGCCTGGCCTTGGACACTTTCAGGGATGGGGCAGCCACAGATCCTGTGGGCAATCTGTTCCACAACCCTCACTGTTTTTTCCCCCAATATCTAACCTAAGCCCATTCTTTTTCAGCTTGCAGCCATTCCCCTGTGTCCTATCACTACATGCTCTAGTAAAAAGCCTGTTTCCATCTTTCTCGTAGGCTCCCTTCAGGTACTGGAAAGCTGCACTTTAGTTCACCTCAGAGCCTTCTCTTTTCCTGACTGAACAACCCCTCTGATCAACTTGGTATCCCTCCTCTGGACTCGCTCCCTGTCCTTCCTGTGCTGGGACCCCAAAGCTGGACGGAGCACTGCAAGTAGGGTCTCACCTGAGCAGAGCAGAGGGGCAGAATCACCTCCCTTGATTAATTAAGAGGAAACAACTCTGCTCTGCCTTTATCCTCATTAAGCCAACTTTGATTCTAAAATTGTGACAAGTGCTGTAACTCTACTCTGCAGCAAGAAACTTTGCTACGATCCTTCTGAGTGCTGTTCCTGAGTGCTTCAGTGTACATTTCCTTTTTATTCCCAAAGAACATTGCTAAGTGCATGCCAAATGGGATAAATACACCTCAGAAATGCATCTGCACATAAAAGATCAGGGTTACAAACAGAAAGGACTAGACTGACTGAATCAACTTCAGTAACACCTCAGCTACCAGTATAATCCATAGCCTAGACAGATTGTGCACACAAGCTCTTGGAAAGTCTTTTCTTACCACCTTCCAACTCTTGAAGATTTCAAAGAGCTTCCTGGGAGGTGTTAAGTTACTTTTATTATAATACAATCTGCTAGGCAAGCAACATAAGCTATCTAAAGTGTGTAGTGTGTATATTTAGCTCTTTGTCTTTCATGCAGCAATTATACTAAAGGCAAAATATCTCCATACAAACAAATCAGCAACTTCCCTTTTGCCAAATTGGGAAAAAAAACCAAAACAAAATAAACAAAAAAAACCCCCCCAAACTACTTATTTCAGATAAAAATAAAATGTGCCTTAGCAAAGTTCATAACCAGACTGGACTGGTTATACCCTGCAAGACACAGTTCCTTTTCAGACACACACACCCACACATACACCCAAATATCTGCCCATTTACCTGTCAGCATTCACAATTTAATCTTAATTTATTGGTTTTTCCAAAAAAGCCTTCAGGTGCACTCTGAACAATATCTATATTTGATATTTAGCTTTTCATTTCTGATGGATGCTTTATTCTCCACTTCCAGTACTAGAATAGAATCACAATATAGTCTCATTTTAAATATCAATTTTAGCAATTCAAATTAAAACACCAAAAACTTGCACTGGCACAGTATTGTGTTAGAGTAGTTTTGGACTCTACTCACTGAAAAGTAATTAGACCAGCATTTTATAGAGCAGATTATTTGTTTTCAAAGGTAAATAAAGGTGAATCTGTGGTTATATGGGCAGTGAAGGGATATTTCACTTGTTATCTACATAGAGAGCTCTGTTCCCCTTGTTGACAGAACAATATTATTGTAGGGCTCTGAAATGTGTAAGAGTTTCAAAGGGAGCAGGTTAAGGGATAGATTTGCTGAAACCATTCAGGCCAAAATCAGTATTTATCCCTAAGTTCAATCACAGATTGCTTGACAAGTCAAAAGTACAGCTCCTTCTAGAGACAGATGCATGTTCATATCAGTGCTAAGTCGTAATAAAAATGAGACTTAGAAAAAGAGATGGGAAAATGCTGCTGTGTTGTGAAAACCACAGGGTGTAAGGAAATGGATTATGTGAAGAAGAAGACAGCTTTTTGCAGCCTGGACAGATCCTGATTTCCAGTTGCTTTCCAGATGTACACTAGCATAGACCTCTTGACTTCTTGATGTTATTTCCAATTCGTGGCAACAACAACAAAAAAATAGCACACAATGAAAACTAGTTATAATCACTGTAGAAAGGGAGCAAATTTCTGCATTACGATGACACTGCTAAGGAACATCCAATTCAAGGCAAGTTCATGGTGTTCCTCAATTTTCTGTAAACATATTCTAAAGAAGTTATGTACTGGCAGCAAAAAGAAAAACGTCTGGAAAATCGCATTTTAATGACTTAATTCTATGATCACCACCATCACTCATTTTTTATATTTTTTTTCACCACTTGGTAAGGAATAAAAGACAAACTACATTTCTTAACACTGAAAGAAGAGGCACAATACAGGATACAAAAATCTGTAAACACTGAAAGTGCTTCATGCTGCAATTTGCTGGTGCTACTAAAGAGCTTGGGGCTCACTTTCCTTCCAAAAACACATAAGAAAAAAATATACTGCAGTTCTTTAACTTTCATATGCTGGCCAAAGGGACCAGATCAATAAATAAGCTATGTAACTTCAGTTACAAATACTGCCTAGGTATTAATACAGTCTTTCATTTATTAGTACATTTCATTTATTTCATTTATTAATACAGTCTTTCATCTACTAGAAATAGTCTTTCACCCCAAGACTATCTCCTCCTCCAAGATTCTTTTAAATTATCTTTCTGTGCATTTTATTGCAAGTTATCAAGTACTAACTTCCCATGCTTGTTTCTCCCAGATAACTGCAGGCACCAATAGTTTGGTGTCTTGTGGTTTCCCCCATCTGACAGATGTTTCTCCTTTGTTATTTTAAGTGAGAAAAGCAGGGTATGAAAACAAACCTCAAACACAATAAACATCATAATAGGCTGTAGTACACTTTTGACTTCTTTTATAAAGCACATACTAACACATTATATAAAGCCATAACACAAAAAATTAACCTAAACTCTTGGCAAAAGAATGTGGGGAAAGGGTGTCATTTCCTACTAACAAAAAAGCAATTTCAGATTCAGCCTCTATTTTGCTGTATTTTATTATAAAAACAAATTGGTCTACTGTAGTAAATGCATGTAGGATCTTGTGTTGTCAAAATAGTCATGGTGCTGCTATTAACTACAGGTGTGCCCAGGATGGCTGGACAAATAACACATGCTATATACGTGGTTTTTACCTCAGTCAAAGGAACTGTATTAGTTTTTGTGCTAAATTATTAAGCACAGTGACCATCTGCATTCACAGATGTGCTGAACAGATTGTACTTCAATTTTGAGATGGAATTCATGATTCCGTACTCCATATTTCTTACCTGCCTATTAAAAGCAAACAAAAAAGTCTGAAGAAGTAGGCCCTGATTTTGTGGTGCAATTCTGCTTCCCCACCCACCTTCCATGTTTTGGCCATTACTGCTACTATACTTCTGTTGGTTTCATCCTTTTTTCCAGCCTCTTGTCCTGTGTTTGCTTTTCCTTGAAGTTCAGAATTATTTCTTCCCACAGCGGGGATTTTAAAAATTAGAAAGTAGATTTTTTATTCTAAAATACTCTTATTGACATTTAGTCCCTCATAACTGTCAGCTTCACTAGCTGTTTACCAGGACGTGGCTAATTCAAATAAACCGAGACTCAGCTTGGTAAAGCAAAAGGAATAGCTGACCTGTTCCTGAAAGGGTGTAGTGAAGGCCAAAAACACTTTTCTCATGTATTATCTGAATCCAGACTTTGAAACTGGCCAGAATTCATCTGCACTGGAAGTACTGCTTGTGCTCAGGGAACTGGGGATCTGGGGAGAGGGCTCAGCAGCGCAAGGGCTGGTTGAGATCCTACCAAAGCCACCAGCAACAAGAAGCCTTCGATCTGGTACTTTCATTTTACATAACTTTTAATTCCTATTGTGCATAAAACACGTGTCCAGCTTCCCATTCTCATATACTGTATTTAAATTTATGTGTGATACTTCATAGCTTCATGTGTGTCAGAATGTATCTAAATAAAATATACCTAACAGTCAAAATATTTTTTTTTTTTTTATTCTAGCACCAAACCACATTTTCAAATATTGGAAACAAGCGTGGTGATTTTCTGGACCGTAACTCAGTGTCCCAGAACACACTTATTAACAGTCAAAGGAGAACACTTAAATCTGGCTAACACCACTTCAGCAAATCAGCACTTAAGAGAAGCACATATGGTTCTGCCTTCTGCCTCGCTCCACGCTGCCAACAGAAAGAGCAGGAACTTGATTTAATATTGGCACTTAATAGGAATCCTTTTTTCTCATCAGCAGAACCTTGTTGCTTCACATCTCTGGCCCAAGATGGACAGACTTTAACTAGAGTGACTAAACTCCCAACACAAATAGGAAGCTCCATTAAAAGTAATTACAAAGGTTCATGCACCTCATGGAGGTCAGTGCATCCTGGAGTGGTTTGAGTTATTTCATCTACTTGATTGAAAAAAATGAGTAGAGGCTTTTACTTTGCACTGAAGAGTCTCTCAATTAAAGCCTTTTGGGATCAGAAGCAGTACTGAACTCCAAACTCATTATCCCTGTCTCTCGCAGTAAAGACACACACATCCATGCGAAGCAGTCAAATACCCAGTGGAATTCCATGGGACGGAAGTTCTGTTTGCATAGGAAGAGGCCATGTGACTATGGGACAGCAGCCTGCTTCTCTCCTGGACTACAGTCCATCTCCTACTAGATGGAGTTACACTGACTTACCAATATTACTTTGCTGTACATTAATATCACATTCAAGAAATTTTTTTATGTAACCTAGACTTGCCCAAGAGTAGCGGGAGTGGGAGGTGAAGTACACTTCTGAAAATACTTGATATTCAGTGAAAGTTTACTTCCTTAAAGCTTCTGCAATCAGAGCACCAAAGCTGATCCTGCAACTAACCCCTTCCTTAGCCCAAAAACCCTACCAAATCCCATCAACTCCAGAAAAAACTGGGTCTACGCTATCATGACCTCCTAGCCCTTAGACCTTTCTATGCCAAAGCAAGGCACATCATTAGTATGAAGGTGCTAGCAGGGAGGACTTCTTTTAAGAATTGCGAAGAATCATAAAACTCAAAAAGTCTTTGAGTGAAAAAAACAGTTGAATGACAACCTGAAACAGTTTTCTAATCCAACATTACTCTCTAGGGAAGATTATCATAAGTGAACTTTCTGTACAAACATTTATTAGAACTGAAATCCATGTGACTGGAGTACATAAAAGGTTTTATGTAGAACTGACAAAACATTAAAATTTTCAGGTTTATATCCATCTTTCTCTCAGTTTCCAGAAGAACAAACTTATTTTTGCAAGTTAGCAGTTGATAGTTGAGATTTTAAAGAAAGGAAAATCTATGAAGAGACATATTAATATTTTTATTTAAATTAGCTCACAGGTAAATATCCTCCTTTATCTCCCTTCTTTTAAATAATCAACTTTAAATATTTATGATCCACCAAAGGATTTAGGAAGCTGAGCTAAACCCTCTAAATGTCTTTATAATGCCATTTGATTTGTCAGAAATTTTAAAGTAACATGAAGAAAATGAAGGAATTTCCATTCACACTGGATCAGTGCCTTAGGGCTCCAAGATCCTTAACACTGTGGCTGAGTTTGCAGCTTTGGAGCTGACATATGGGAGTTCAAACTTTGAGAGGATGCAGGCAAATGTATTGGCTATCACTTAAGTTCTAATAAGCTCTGTTCCCTAAAGACTTCATACACTGCACAGAGGAAAAGAATTATTTAATATACAAAGATAGGCTACAGCAAAATCATTTTTCTCTGTAACCTGACTCAGACATGACTTCTTTAGTATATTGTGTGAGTCACATTTTGTATGTGTGGTCCCAGTTCTAATTAACATCTGTGACAATTACTGATTTTAATCTTGCTGTACTATTTTAGCTCAAGCCCAAACTGCTTAAGAGATTTTTTTTTTCCCTCTTTTGTTTCCAAAATTAATTAACAGTTGCTGCTGTCTTGCCAATGGACCACATTTTTCCTTTGCTGCTGCTTCATCATGCACACACAGAGCTTGGAATCCCAGTGAGTTAGTTGTATTGACACTTCACACTGGTCCTGAAAGAAACTATACATTTTAACAGTTTATTTAAATTAATCCCCTGTATGGAGCTACTACAGTAATGCTGTGGGTAAAGGCTCCAAGGCATGGACGTGGTTTCCAGGCATGGGGCAAAGATCTCATTGTTCCCTGCCCCGTGGATACCATCACACTTTTTCCCCATGAACTTCAGTTGTTTCTTTAGACGACAGAGTAGAGCTCTCCTGCATCCTCAATTCTGCCTGCTCTAAGGTATTTCCCACCACTCACCTGAACTGCACTGAACAAGCACCACAAATCTGTGCACAACCTCTTGACACACTAAGAAATTTTAGTGTAAAGTCTCTCATATAAGCACTATTCCATTAAAGCTTTGTCCATGGGGAGGGAAAGAGCCAAGAAACAGGTAGACCAATGGTACAGATCAAACATAAACATAGCCCTAAAAAGGGAGTGGAGTTCGTCCTGACTTCCAAAGGTGATGTAAGTCTTTTCAGACCCTACAGTAAAAAGGAGTATCTCTCTTATTAAAAAAAAAACAAAAACAAAACAAACAAACAAAAAACTACCAAAACCAACAAACACAAGTCAGCCAAAGTAAAAGGTCAATGTTACTAGAGCTCACTTAATGTCTTAGTCCTTCACAGTTCAGACAGGAAGATATGAAAATAATCATAAGAGCTTGCAAATATTTTCAAGTTTATAGGTTTCCAAGTTTCATCATTAAATCATGGACAGTTAGTTTCTGCACAGTAGCTATTTCTAAGAGCCAGCCAAAGTTCTCAGGCATCAACAGTATTATTCAAATGTCAGTGAGATGCTCTCAAGAAAATCCACTGAGGACAAGAAAAAGAGACAATCCCCAAGTATGGGTCATTTAAGCTTTTCTTCCACTGCACACCATCAGTGCCAGTGCACTCTGCAGACCCTCTTCACAAAGCTGTGTTGAGACTTACTACAGGTATAAGGTTACAGGAGTAGACTTGAGACCTCATCATCTTCTATTCTTTCTTACCCTGGGAAAATGAAGACACCAAAGTTGCCTTATAAATATAACATAACCCTCAAATGAAACCCAAGAGCTGTTCAGAGCCAAGCCTTAACTTCTTGATGACTCAGTTAGGAATCTCTTCTGTCTGTTATGAGGAATACTTGTGTGTAATGGCTCAGCCACAGAAGCCCCACTGCCTCTGAGGGGAGCTGGGACTATCAACTTCCCCTTCTTGCCTGCCTCTCTTGCTTGTCCGTTTTCCCTCCACTACAAAGACTGACTTGCTGCCCTGGAAAGCTTTGTGAAGTTAAAAGCTTAATACAATTTCTTCCTTTGTTTCATATAGAAATCTCTGATCTCCCTCTCTTCAGGATTCTCTTCCCTAGTCACGCACCCCTTGGAGCTGTGAGAAGACAGCTCTGAGCATTTCAGCAAATACTTGTTCCAAAAAGTCTGGAATTAGGAGTTTTGGCTCTCCCCTTCACCTCCCCCACACTATTTCCTCTGATATAAACAAAGCCTTAAACACCTAGAGCTAATTTAAAGCAAGTAAAGAATACAGGTCATCTCAAATGAAGAAGTTTTAAAGTCTTTTAAGACTGCTAAAATCCACCCATCATAAGAAAGATATTCATTTTAAGTATCTTGTCAAATTAAGGGGGGGGGGGAGGTTGTACTTTTTTTACAGTATCTCAGGAAGAAAACCTAAAAATCATAATTCTTTGCTGTGTCCATTTTTCACTGCCTTGAGTTCACATAGAGTGAAAGAAGCAGAGGTATAAATGTGAAAAATATACATTCTATTCTAAGAAGCAAAGATCTAGATGTTGTCAGAGAAGAGCATTTAAAACAACAATATACGAAACAGGATTACGGCTCTAGGGCAAAATCAGGTTGCTTCTTTCTAAGCACTTCAATTGTAGATACAAACAGAGTGATTGCATCTAATAAAGGAAAGAAAAAGGAAAATAATCATAGACAAATACAGATGGGTATGTGGGTTTCCAACATACACAGTTACGGGGTGAGTGTCTCCATCAGGATAGATCTACACACATGTAAAAATTGAAGGTATAGCTATATGCAACCAGCCCTAAGATGAACTAATAAAAGCAGCTCATTATTTTTATGTACCCACATGGCCCTTAAAAAGTTTCTTAGCTAGCAAAAATAATTGTGTTTGCTCTAATTACCAGTTATGGTACACAGGCAAAATATGGTCCTCGTTTCTTTCATTTTAATGTTTTTGTATTATTTCATTTTGTTATAATTTAAAATCCATCTATAATAATCTTATTCTTGTTTTGCTTAACAGTCTAAAAAGTTATTACACATATATTAGTTAATTGAAAGTTACTTCCAGTTTAGTTTCCCCCCACTAGAGTTATATGAGATAATGTACCAGCTCAAAAATAATCTTTAACAAATATTAAATTATTAACATGTTAATAAAACAAGAGCAAATGAAACTGAGAAGGAAAACTATAATTTTGCCTTCTTAGTTTTATTATGATCATGTCTTTAGTCCCAGA
Organism: Orthonyx spaldingii; assembly: GCA_013397795.1. Lineage (NCBI taxonomy): Eukaryota > Metazoa > Chordata > Aves > Passeriformes > Orthonychidae > Orthonyx > Orthonyx spaldingii. Next base: position 493,809 of record VZTJ01000480.1, on the reverse strand, counting down.
TAAGAAAATATTCTACCACTTTCATTATGGCTTACCCTTCTTACTGCTCATCTCCTTCCTGAACCTTAGCTTAGACAAAATGTTTGAAGACAGAGGATGCACAGCAGTCTTGTGATTATCATCCCTTCTATAACTAGATAAGTCTTTTGCTTTTCCAATCCTTACCAAACAATTAATTATGTTATTTAATAATGTGAGCTAAATCCCCTTAATTCAAACAGGGAAAAATTTGGTCCAAGTATTCAAATAACTCCATTCTTGTAGGCAGAAGTGTACATACAGCTACAGCATGAATTCCTCCTCGGGTTTGCTTTTTCTGTTGTTTTAGAAAATCCCTTCCAATGCATTGCTGATTTCTAGGAAATCTTTTGTGCAGCACACTATGGTGCTAAGAACCCAACAGAGTCCTGAAGTAAGTTTTTCTGAGACAAGGAGACAATGTCATCTCACTAATTAGAAGAGGTTCTGTCATTTAAGACCTTGGAACTATTTTCAGGCTGTTTAGCAATTAGGGAAAACTACTGAACACTACTGAAAAAGTTATAAATAGACTGCTTGCCTGCATTAAATTATTAAATAATCCATCTACTGCACAGCAGCTGCACAGTTCCACTAATCCACCTTCCTTCACTTTCACAGTAGATGAACTCTACAAGTTTGTTCCTCTTTTAGTCTCACAGGTAAAAGGTTTTATACATTCAGAGTAGGAAAACATTCAGAGTAGAACTAAGAGCAGATGAAGGCACAGTTAGCAAAAACCCCTGACATCAGCACACTGATGTGGGAACGCTCAAGGCAAAGCCTCTGGAACCAGTGCTGGAAGAAAGCAAACCTGAGAGCATCCCAGCCACTTGGTTTTTAGGGAGTGTCTCCTGGAGCAACACATCCTCTGCGCTCTTCCCAGTCTTTGTTCCAGCATGGACTAGAGGCAATGATTCAAAACAAAGCCAAAAACCTCCTCTTAGAGTTCAGCAATGCAGATGATCAGGGCACTATCCATGTGCTCTCTGACCTTGCTCACACACTGCAGACACAACTCAAGTCTCTCAGAGAAGCAAAACCAGATAGAATTCAAGGACTTCTTATGTATTAAGCCTTTTTCTAAAGACACTGCACTAAAGCAGTGGTTCCCTGTGATACAATTTATAGTAGTGCCACTACACAGGGCTATACTAATTTGTGAATGTACATGATAATTTTTTTAGAGGCTTATTCTGCTTTGGTGCAGAAATGAAACACTGCCCAGCTCTGTTCTGCACAGGTCTGGGAATATAAACTAGGTCTCCTCTGATTTTAGTAATACCAAGAAATTCTTGGATTTCACACTGGCAATCTCCCAAGAAGAGGAAGATGGTGATTTATAGGAAAAGACAGCTATAAAAAGCTCTTGCTTTCCTCAGTTTTAATTGACTACAGCACCATTGGCCTTTAAGATTTACTTCCCCTCTAGATATCTTTTTAAGATACAATATGCATTTTGCAGAGTGCAGATGAGACTGCATCTGTTTGCTTCCTCATTTCTCTTCTAAGAGAAAACCTCAAGAACACAGATAATGAGAGTGTGGAAACCACAGCCATGTCTGTCCCAGCCAGGCCCCAATCTGCCTGGATGGCATTTCTCTGGTATTAACATTTCCTATCTAAAACATGCCTCATCACACTGTGGACGCTGCAGTGCATCTGACACTGAGTATATCCATTGCATACATTTATATGCACAGATATGCAAGGCACGAGGCCAAGGCTGCAAATCCCTCTTACCAAGCATACTGTTTAATACCGGCGTTGACACCAGGGAAGCATCCTCTCAAACTGTGTAGGATACTTTCATCTGGAATAGCAAAATTATACACCACTCTGGCTTGCTGGGACATGGGATGTTTAGATCCTCATAGAAAACCCCACTCACAAAGAGGAGCAGAATCATTCTCACCCATAAACCCAGATGCACACCTGAACTAGACCCATTCTCAGTAACGTTGCACCCTATAAACCTACTAAACCCCTCTTTCACCTATTTATGCTTCTCCACAAAGAAATTTCAAGATGGTATGAAACAACAGCTGCCCAGGAGGGACCAGGGTTGGCCCTTCAAAGACACTCCAGTGATGTTCTTCTCTGTGCCACTGCTCTTGGTATAGACATGTTTTCTGCTTAATTATTTCTGCTGCTGAAATTAGCAGTCTTTGCCTTTGACACCGAGAAGCAGAGGTTTTGGTGTGATATTAAGCAAATGATCACACTACAGAGCAATGTGTACAGCATGTGAGTGATCACAGAGCCATCCAGTGGATCAGGAGGAAAAGGAAGGAAGGAAAAGTCATCTGAAAGAAGGCAGATGAAGTTATATGTAGGGAATCAAATACCACTCCACTCTGCTGAATGCTTTCTTATATTTATCCTGGGCAGTGACTAATAATGATAATAATAATTAAAAATCAACATTTGAAAATGCAAAAATACAGAGCCTGAAATATGCACTGACTCTGCATAGATGTTAAAGGGCAAATTTTCCTGATCTGTATCTTCAGCTCCACTTTCTCCTTACACAATAAAAATTGGAATAAAGGGGGGGTTTTTTCCCCCTTTCATAATGCCCCAATGCTATTTTCATCCATTTCTGCCTCTGTCATCTTATTTTTCACTCAAAACTCCTTCATGAATGAAATATTCATAACCAATTATTCTTGATCAGTCTTCACCTACTTCTACACTCTCAGTATCAGAGACAAAACAAGCTTTCTTTAAATAGCTTTTCCCAGTGCAGAGCCTGCATTTAGTTTTAATCTGAAGCAGCACACGTTTTAACTAGCAGGGCACGAGAAGTCCCATACATTTCACAAATATTTACTGCCTAAACTCCTCCCTTCTGACTTGTTCTCAGTCTTTAGCATTTATTGTTACAAATCACACAAGAAAAAAAAACGTTTTCTGTAATGGAAACAGCATTCAGTTAATGGAGACAGGAGGTGAAATAAGAGAGTCTCACTGGAATTGTGGAAACACTTACACTAGAATTTAATTTTCCTGCCACCCATTTTATCATTTTTATTTCAGTTTAAGCAACATGGTATTAATTTTTTGCCGTGTCATACAGAGCATTGAGATTAACAACAAGATTTCTTTTACTCCAAAAGGTTTGAGATTTTTATTGTAATTGCCTGAAATTTTTAAGTAACCACCCAAGACTTTGTCACATCTACAAAAGAGAACCCAGAAGGGAGCTGTAATTGATTAGACATCCTGATGGAAAAAAACTGCATGGAGTCCCTGGATGGGCCACACAGGCTAGTAGCAACTCTCCTTGGTGGTCCCAGATTACGAGACAGACATGATTTAATTTGCTGCAGTAAGCACACATTTTTCTAGATACTATGGGCAAGAAACAAAAATACAACTCATCATTCTGCTAGAAGTGACAGTTCCCACCAGTGTTTCTGAAATGTGACTGAAATAAGCTGCAGTTATAATTAGATCTCTTCTCCAGGTTCCCCTGCCTTTCCAGAGCATCACATTAGCTCACCTTTGACAAAACAAATGGCAATGCCTCAACCTGAACTTGCAAATTGTTCAAGCAGCACAATTGTTAACACAAAATGAGCATTTTGGAGGTGTGATTGAAGTGTTTTGACCTTGATAGGCTCCTCCATATGGAGTTGTGCTTGCAGGTCTACTGCTCTACGCTTGGCTGAGGAGGAGAGTGAAAAAGAATGGAAGTAACACCAGAAAGACTTGGATAAATCATGTCTCCATAACCCTTCTGTGCTACATGGACCTCCACACAGCTTCCACACCACATCACACGCGCTCCTCAGTGATGTACGTGTGCCAGAAACAATCCTACAAAAAGTTATGGTATGTGAAGAAAAGCTGATTTTATTCCTTCATTCCTTAATTAAACAGAATCCTGCTATACTTAAGCAGAATTCCTAGGGTTTAAATGCTTGCAAAGGGGGAATTTCACAGTTTGCAACAAAGAGACACAGAGTTCTAGAAATAAAACTGGAATAGGCAGAATGGGACCATTCATGGTAGGGTTGTATCCCTATTCCATGCATACGGAATGAAATTTCCTTGATGGGTACACACCACAGTAAAATAAATCATTTGCATTAAGGGATATACCAGATGAGTGAATAGAATTGATGCTATATGCTTACAGCACAAAGCAAAGTGGTATTTATATCATATTTTTATACATTTCATGGGTAAATTCTAATTGTGTTTTGCCTTTTTAAGATCAAATTTGGACCTTTGCTCTACAGCTTTTCTATCTCACAAGTCCCCAGAGAAGCACTGCATTTCTCTGTCATATATGACATAAAATAATTTTTAATACTATTTTAAATACTGCTTGAAAAGTATATTACCCTTTTTGATTAAAATAGACATATTTGCATGCATATTTGTATCATTGAAAATACATGGGCTAAATCAATGGATTAAAGTATAGGTGGTACTAAGTGAATTGAGTGTTTATTCAGGTGACACTATTACATTAATGAGCAGATATATACTGTGGTTTTGATATGATTATTTCAATACCATTAGCTACTAGTTACCTATTTACCTTGTGATTAGAGTAAACCCACAGGTATCTCACGTTTTTACATGACAGAATCAGTGATAATTAATTAATTAATAATTCTATGAATGTCTGTGGTGGTTCTAGAGCAACTCAGGTAGGTGGAAAAAGCTGCAATATGTTGAAAGGACTTGTGAGCTTGATGGGAAAAATTCAGCAGCACATCCTGATCCTGCAGCTCTATGCTTAAAATATGGATGTCATTCTTTCTCCTTTAAGATTTCTCATCAGTACTATGGTATGCTGGAATGAATGGGATTCCTGAATTTTAAAATATGGAACAAAAATTCATGTGACAATGTGACTTCAGACATCCTGTGAGTAGCTACTTAAATGTGAATACAGTAGCAATAATTCTTCATCTTAGAAGAATCATCTTCAACAGAATCAGAGGCAAAATGCCTAGGAGAGGTCAAGAAGTCACCCAGTCCATTTGGGTTCCCAAGGTAGACACAAGCTATTCTCAACCTGTTCCTGCACCGTACTATTCTAACCTTTAAGCCCCTCCAGAAACTCCTAATACTTTAGTTCAATGATGAATTGTTGTATTTTCTAACACTGATTTTACAATACAAAGCCTAAACTCTGTAATTAATTTAAAAATAAGGAAATTGGCAAAAAAAAATGACTAATTATATATACAACCTTGAAACTCTGGACAACTAAAATGGACTGGTGTAAGAGGCACACAGGACAATTAAATAAAGCAAATATCTTAAAGACACTGTCACACATGGATTGTTTTGCAGAAGTATACAGTGTGAATATCATGTTTTCTTCCACAAAAAGAGAAAATTTGGCCACAGAACACACTACTCTAATAATCATCTTTTACCAGAGTGCCCCTATTTTATCAAATAAACATGTATGTGCTTATGCATACAAACACAACACTTGATTCAAATGAATTAAAAAAAATCCAACAATTTTTTAAAGTATCTTTTCATTTTTTTAAATCATGTCTTTTCATATGAAGCAAGCATTTTCAATTTGTTTTTTTCTCCTACCTAAGGATTGCTTTTCATTTCATTTGTATTAATATCAGAGAAAAGTATCAATATGGTAATATTTATCAAACTTTCTCTCATCACCAGACTCAAAGAAAGCTATGAAGCAGAATTACACTTCTGGCAGTAAATGAGTCTGAAAACAGAAGTTCCCCTTACTGAAGAAAAATAAACTTGGGAAGAGAGAAATAAGACAAAGAACATCCTACAAAAGTACAATCATAATATATAGGAAGGATGATAAACAGGACTCCTTTGTAGAAAATTAGGAATGCTATCACAAGCCATTATACATATGGATATATATCTCTTTTTTTTCTATACAAAGAAAACACCCATTTTGTGTCATAAGACCACAGGTACTTGGAGTGTTACTGAATGCCCAAGACCCACCTTTCCACAGAAGTAAGGATCAATCCAATACAAAATGTATCCTGGTTTTTCTGCATTTAGTAGTGGTTAACATCAAAAAAAAAAGACCCCAAAAAACCCCACAGGTTTGTTAAAGATGAAGATTCACACATCCTGGGAAGACACACAGGCATGTATCCCAAAACATCTTCCCACACTTCCCCAGCTTCCCATTTAAGTGGTACTTGTTTTCATTGCTATTCACTAAAATAATCTTATTATTCCAGATAAATAGTTTAAGAAAAACATAGAATACAGCAAAGAAAATAACCAGTCACATAATAATAACACTTACTCATGTTCAAGTACAGTAAGAGGGCAATGGGTAACTAGCATTCACAAGCCTCTGCAGGGAAACACAAAGGCAGTTGTTATCCTTGCCTCCCAAAATAAAATTATTCCAAAAGAATAATTGTGGAATCAACTATCTAAAAAAAACCATAGAGGAACTACTTTTTCCTCGCTATGTGTTACAGTAGAGACAAAAGAACAGTACAAAGCATCTAAAAACATAAGACAGGCTCTCCAGAGAGAAAACAAGTGAAGAATATTGATACCCTTAACCTCCACAGACAAACTCCTACAAATAGAGTCTTTCACTAGGATTGGAAACAGAGGAACCACCAAATTCCTCCCCACCATGAGCAATACTGAGGTTTCCACTACAAACAACTGTTTACAGTTGAAGGAGAACTACAAGAAGTATCATCACAAACAGGATACAACCTGCTCACAGAGAAAATTTGTTTTCAGTCCTAAGTATTTAATGATCGCTTTATGACACTTACTATTTGATATCCTTTATGAAAATTACATCCCAGTGTAACTGTAAGTGATTGAACTACACCCAGAAATACATGCTCCCTTTTTTACCCATTTATTTTGCTACAACAATACAGAAATTTGGGGTATTAAGTCCTCTGTTTACACAATAAAGTGGTCCTTATTGTCCCATAGGACAAAAGGAAACTGGAACTGCTTGACATCTTTTACACCCAAGTCCATCCTGCTGCCCTGGCAAACACCACAACTCAAAAAAATTTTATTGCACCTATCAATCCCCGCTTTGGAAAAGCATTTGCTTATTCCCTTCCATCAATCCCCCAGCTTTGACAGTCAAATAAACTGAATTCAAACATTGCTGCTGCTACTTGAAACTAATCTTTTGCAAGGCATTATCTTTCCAACCAGATATGAACACAGGGTTCCTTCAACAGGCACCTGGGTGTGTACAAAATGTACTTACACAGGAAAAGGCAAAACACCAAAGTGCAGAACACCTTCATCTCTGAAAACAGCATTTCCTACAAGGTCTTGGACCCTGGAGAACAGCAACTGAAGCAGTAAGGATAAAGGGGAAACAAAGAGATCTGAGAAATCACGTGTATTTAATCTTCAAAGCACCATAAAAGCAAAGTGAAACATCTTTCTATTTTATATCAAAGTTGACTTTTTAAATCAGTGTTCTGCCCATTAACAAAGATAAAGCTGAGAAAACCTTCTTGTTGCCAAACCCAGACGGCTATTCCAGAGACCAGGGACTGGAACTTATGGAAACTCGCTTTCTTCAGCAGCCACACCACTTCCAAGTGTCTTTTCATTTGTCAAAGAAATCTAAGCATAGGGCAGAAAGCCAAGTTTACATCCCCCACTTCCCCCATGCACATCCCACTTGGCATTTACTTCATATCCAAAGGAGATCCCTTCCAAGAGTTTGCCTAAATCTCAGCGGGCAGCCAGTTTAGGCATCATGTTTTCCTTTAAGGACATACAGCATGACTGACACACAGAGTAAAATATTTCATTTTGGTCAGACTTCCTCCATCTCACCTCCCAACTGAGACCCCCGAATGGCAAAGTGATTTCCAAATCCCTAGCGCAGTGTGTGTCAAACCTTACAAAACACCGAGACATGAGACAGAACTGGCACAGCACCAGCTCTTTGACAGAAATGAGTGTAGCTTAGTGTTGTTTTGCTGATTCGTGAAAGTGGATTGCAGCCCCAGCTGCTGTGCAAACTGAATCACATTTTCCACAGAGGGAAGGGAAAAGGAGTCTCCTTTCAGAAGAAGTTCTTCCAGAAGCATCACCATGTACAGGGCACATTTCCTCTCCTGCTGAAGCCAAGGTGGGCAGCTCACAGGAATTACAAAAAAACTTCAGGCACAAAGAAGCCCTTACAAATTCTGCTGGTGTATCATTCTAGGTGTTTTAACTAATTTTCCATGAATTTTCTGTAAATTAACAGATCTGGGAAAAATTGTGATGAAGATTTGCCTGATTTTCCTGGGAGAAGTGAAAGGCAAGACATCATATCCACAGCATCCTGTGACAATGATTCACTGCACCATAAAGGATCTTTTCAAGAAAAAACCATCCTGGCATGTAGAGCCAGATACTCATCACTGGCTTGTTTTTATCATGTGTAGGTTAGTGAGTTTTTGTTTCTGGGGTTTTTTGTTGTTGCTTTTCAGGTGGGTCTTTTTTCCCTAGAAATACTTGGCAGCAAGAAACAACTTGAATAGAATAATACATGTCAAATCCAGCATAACCACATCAGGCTGAGGAAGTCTCCTAGATAAAAACAAGTCTGGAAGAATGAGTGGAGCAGGAATACCATGTGAGTTTGTCATGATATTGCTTTTCCCTATGAATCCATTTATGGCAATAGGTAGCTACCATTCATAGAATGGAAGGGAAGCAGAAAATACAATAAGATACAGCAAAAACTGCCCAGAAGGAATGTGTTCCAGATTTTCTTTGTCTTTTTGCTAAAACAATGTACACCTGATTCTCACCCAGTTAAATCAGACTTCCAAAGTCAATATTTGATATTTTTCCATGAATTGCATTGCTGTGGATGCAGACAACAAACTCTTTGTTTGCCTTACCTCCTCCTTTCTCAGATAAGGATAATGAACAAGCTCCAAAATGAAAATTTGCAGAGGCACCCAAAGGTAGAATCTATACTTTCTTTTTCCAGACAGGTGTAACTGTGTCTCAAGAGAAAAGTCCAAAACTGCAAAAAGTACTTTTTTTTGAGGCCAAGAGGATCAACTTCAAGCTGACAAATACCACAGGAGGGAAACAATTGCCTAAAAACACTTACTCAAAGCGACGTGTTCATTATTAAACCAGCAGTTTATCCCCAGTTATTAAAAATGCTGAACTTCCTAATGGAATCCAAATTCACCGTTATGCTGCACATAGATGAAAATATGTGTTTCTGCATTGGATCATCCACTATTGTTCAATAATTTCTCCATGTTGAAATGAAAGTAATCCCAAAAGTTCAAAACCATGTCTTTGGCCCTTCTTCCCTGTTAGAACAGCAGCTCACACTGGGGCAGTTACATTGCAAGAAATACACAGGAGATTTATCAGAACAGAAAACAATTTCTTTGTAAACTATTTAAAGAAAAACAAATACATAAAATGCACATATTTTATTCCCTTATTAATTTTTTAAATTGTGTCTCTGGCCTGCTCGCCTTACAATAATGTTTCACCTGATTGCTTATGTCAGATATATTACTGACGTGTCACAAACCATGCTGTACTCCAAAGCAGATTAATGATGAATATTTGGTTAGAGATGAGAAAGCAACAGTGCACTGATTTTTGGAGAGCGAGGTCTGAGCAGAATGAATAAGGCAACCTGCACAGGGCAGAGATCTGCTTTGCACAGAATCTGTGTCATGGCCAGCCAGAAAGGAAGGATGAGACAATACATCAGTGTTTTCAGACTACGGAACTTCAGCAGTTATTTTCTAATGTCAATAGGAATTTTTGTTTGCAGATCAAAGTTTTACTGAAGTAAATAGAACATTCAGCTTGATACATGATGTTCTGCATTCATTGAAAGAAATGCACGTGCTGAATGCAAGCAGCTGGCAGAGGGCAAAACATGGAAAACCTTAGAGTTTTGTCATTGCATCTGATCATAAACAGTGCACCACTGAAATTACTGAGAATTTTTTTCAAATTATTACTTTGCCACTTCCCCTTAGGGTATTTTTTCTATTTTTTTTTTCCTATTGAGCTGAGGCAAAACAAATTTAAGTCACTATATTAAATTTATTGCTGCTTTTAAAGACAGACATAGGAGGAATTATCACTATTTAAAAGCAGCTCCTCTCTAAAATTTCCACTTATTTGGGAAAAAAAGCTTACTAAAATCACAATTCATAATGTGCACGCATTTTGCAAATGTTGCCATGCAAGTATGTTTTCCTTATAACCACCACCAACCTATGAAAATCCAGATGCCCCAAACACCTCTACATTCTTTATTCTTATAAGAGAAGACAGACACAAATGACTCTGATGAACTCACACGAAGGATAAATGGAATTCTGTCTTAACATTTATAAATCCAAGATTTGACACACTCCAACACTCCACTTTTCCCTCTCTACTTTGCAGCATCCCCGTTTGACATCTGCTGCTCCAGAGACTCTCAAACTGTTTCCCAAACCTGTTTCTTAATGTCATTTCAGCATTCAATGGTCAGACTACAATGTGCTTATCTGAATTTGACATTATGAAATGGAAGTACTTGGCAGGGAGAAGAGGAAAAACAGTTTCCCAGATGCTCTACTTTGAGCCTTTTTCTAGGTAAGCTGCATGTATGTTCACAACTACAAAGCTTCTCATTTTATCACAGGATTGCTTGCAAATGTTCAGTTTAGCCAATTTTACTTCAGAGCCAAGAAGGGCATGTAATGTTTGTTCAGTTTATTCTACTAGTTAAGATTTTTTACTGGAGAAGAGCAGCTGAATATAGAATTGTCACACTGTACTATTGGTCTATCAACTACATCATGCGTTCACCTACCCAATTCCCAGCAAAATCCAACCAGCAGGCAGGGGACATACCACACTGCTTTTGCATTTGAAATGCTACCAAATACATAATGGAAGGGGGAAAAAACCCTCTGAAAGTAATTTATAAACTGTCTTCAAGGTCCAAAACAACTTTCACTGGGAGGGAATCACTTTGATTACACATTCACAATGCTCCAGCATCATAGTATGCATCACTGGACAAGGCAGATAATTGCTTGTAGGGGGATAAGCAGCCATATCTTTGAAAGCTGAAGTGTTCAGGGTCACTTAGGTGACCCCTGCACAGAACACATGTCCCAGGCGATGTTTAGTTGAAGTTAACTTAGAGCAACGTAGTAGCAAAAAAGCCATTCTGACATTTGATTGAAAATCAGGCTGCTAGTAAATGCTGGCTTGGTGGTTCACCACCACAGATTTAAAACATTCCTTCTCTTTATCCCATTGCTTTATACAGCCTTCTGGGTGTGGTAGGAAACTAGCAGAAAATGCAAATACATGACACCTGAATAAGCAGTTCAAGGACTCGTTATATCCAAGTGGGTGACAGCTGTCTCAGCAAACCACTCCATTTTTCAAAGTGTAAAATACCTCCTCTTAAATTGCTGAGTTCACAATATCTATTCCTTATTACATGACTTTTTCCCTTGGTCTCTCTACAATACCCTAAATGACTTCCAATATAATTTGTCTCAGAAAACAGACAAATCATTTTAGCTCCTCTGAAAATGAGGAAAAACCTTTCTATACCTCTTAGTCATGACAAATTTAGGCTGGTTGTCTACAGAGAGGATGTTATAATGTTCGTCTTCATTTTTTTTTAAATACACCTCTCTCAAAGTGATGTGCATGTCTTAAATCACACTTCAAATTCAAAATACATATGGAATGGTACTTGCTCAGAATTTACAACCAGAAGCTGAAATAGGCACTTGCTGATTGCATCTGAAAGTCACCAGTCACAAAGAAAATCCAACTCATGCAAAATTATCTTTTGTTACTTATTTTCTGTCAATCTTCATCCAGATGGTTTAATCTTCTCTTTCAAGGTCTGTCAAGAATCTGTGCCTGAATCTTAAGTGATTATTGAAAAGCTTTATACAATCTGCTATCTTATTCAATTGTTATTTAGTCCTCTAAATAGCTATTACATCAAATTGTAGCTTGTAGAACGTGAACAGAGTGAAGAGACATATTTGAGTCACATCCTTACTCTAAAGGATGCTACCGATGACCACTTAGTTGACATGTTCTTTTACAATTTTTGGTATAAAAGGAGTACAAATAGAAACTTTAGAGTGATTCAGTGCCAATGAGTAGATTTGACACAGCATCGCCTTTACAGTTGAAGGACATTTTCCCATTTAATGAACCGGCAATAGGTATTTTTAAACTGTTTGGTGGGTTTTAACTGCTTTACCCAACAAAGAAAAGTGCCTATGTGATTATTTTTAACTTTTAACGTGCCCACGTGATTATTTTTCCCCACTTTCCAAAACAATTTTTTCACAAAAAAAATGTGCCATCTTGAAAATAAAATCACAGAATCACAGAGTAAGCTGAGTTGGAAGGGACCCACAAGGAGTTCTGGCCAAAACCACAAATTAGGTTTGATTCAGTTGTGAGAGAGAGGGGAAAAAAAGAGGATATGGGGTTGATGCAGAGAGAAACTACCCTCATGGTTTTAGTCAGTAATTCAGAATTGAGGAAAAACTGTGTGAACAGATTTGAACCCTTGCCAAACACATTCCAGGAGAATACTAGGATAACCAGGGTCACATCCTCTAAACATATTCTCTCTGCTGCTATTCCACTGGGCATAACATCCTAAAATACCTGTTGTGAATATTTACTCTACCTCCATATGAGAGTCAGACATGAGACTGTGGAATTGTTCCTTCTGTCATTCTCATTAAATACATGGATACACATGACAGTGAATAGAACAGAGAATAAAGGGTGAAAACACCCCAAATCTGTTTACCCCAGCTACCATTATAGTGATAATTTCACAGCAAGCCCTTATCTCTCATCTAGCTACCATGCTGCAGATTCATTATCTGCCTGCCTTTCTCTAACATAATACATTCTCAGCTGCTTCACACAAAACACCACACTGGGCACACACACAAAAAGGAGATTCAACCCTAAACATTCTAGCACAGGCACTCTGAACAGATTAGTGCTGTGGACTCCTCAATCAGAATAAAATTATTCAAGTCACTTTGGTGAGTGACGTAATTCCTTGGTGGAAGTAAAAACAACCTCCCACAAAAATTATTTTACAACATCTGTAGTCTCTGTTGGAAATGACACTTCTGGAATTCAATGCACATGCTACCAAGAAACAAAACCACCTTTCTCTCAAAAATATATGTATACATATATTATAGGAATTTTATACAGAAATTGGAAATATATCTCTAATTTATTATAAGAATTATTATACAGAAATACTGTATTATTTTACTAGGATTTAGTTAGTAGGAAAACTAATATGGTTCATGCTATGCATCACTCCTTGAGCCTCTACACAGAGCTCTGAATCCCTATCAGCAAAAGTACCTACATACTGACCACCAGAATGAAAGCTAAGTGGAACAAGGATGTGTCTACACCAAGGTGCAAACCTTTCCCCTCTTCACTGGAAGTAAAGCAGTTGAGAATAAGTTGCTGTATGAGAATGACCACCTAAGAAAACATTGAACAACTGAGCAGTGTCAATAATGCCAGCAATTCCATCTCATCTGCCAGCTTTCACGGCTGATTATCACTCAAGTTACACAAACATTTCAAAGTTTTGTATTATTTCTGTTGATTTCCACGTAGACAGGCAGCACCTGCTGGAAGAGTGTCAATACAGCAAAGCAGGCCGTCATTACCCTTATTTAATTCCCCTACACTCCTTTCTGCTACTTCACTTATATAATATGAATATAAGATTAATTGCGTGCAAAATGTGAGATGAACTTCCAGAACTTAAAACAAACCAAACTTAATAGGATATATATATATA